>CM035803.1:31731828-31876828 GCA_020466265.1 Siphamia tubifer | reverse complement strand
TGTTTCCGCTTTACTTCCTGATTATGCTGTTCACTTCCTTTTTGGCAGCCTCCAGTTCATTTTACATGTTAACACCGAGTGATTTAGTCAGAAAAATTATGGACAACGACAAGTGGAAAAGTGGTTCGGGAACTACGTGTGCTATCGTTGGATGCAGAAGCTCAAGAAAACGAATGTTTTGACCACAAACCTGCCACAAAGAGGCAATGTCCATGGTCTTAAAGCCCTCCAAATGAGAATTAATCCCACACATAAACGCATGTTTCGCATCTACCTCGAAATTCATTCTGCAGATAGTGTAGGGTAGACTGGGGACAGTGGAAACACGGGTCAATTGTAGCACTTGTAATTGCTCCAATCAGGAACAACTGGACTAACCTAATTCATTCTGCACATGCTCAGTTTAGTCCTTACTCCATATGTCAAGTTGTAGCCATAAATCCACGTGTATGAGGGAAAATTTTAGAATTTTTTTTTGTGATTCACACTAGCTTGTAAGTGGACTCATTAAAAGGGAGGTTTCACTAACATTTTAAAGTATTTACAAAACAATTATTTCACTACTTATAAAGTTTCAATTACATTTTATTTATAGGGCCCCAAATCACCACACATAGGTCCTTCTACTTCTGAACTAAGTAGAATTTCTTGAGTTAAATACAGTTAGCATAGCACTAATTGGGCCTGGCATTTCAAGCATAAATACAATTTGGTAATAACTGGACTCAGGTCATTATTTAATCTGTTTTCATACCTTCCTTGTATGTTACCCATCATCCTCAGACTATAAAATAATAGAAGTGCTGACCCTGAAAAAGTGTGTATGTCTACTATTCCACACAAAAACAGTGTCAGTAATCAATAAGGGAACCCATATATAATTATCAATAATTTAATCCAATGAAATTGATCCCATTCCTATTAACCTCCACTAGTTGCTGTTTTTTTCTCTAATTTGTTGTACTGTGTATGTGGTGCACTGAAAGTACAAGAACAGACCCTATAATTACTCTGGCCTTCTATGCCAGAGTTTTATTTTGTTTTTCTAAATATGTGTAGAGTTTTATACTTGGTGTGTTGTCGGGTCTTCATACAGGTAAATAATATAGTAAGAATTCCTAAACTAAATCAACAATTTGTTGCACAAATCGTCCAGAGCCATATATGAGCATGTTTGTCCTGAAATTACAGACAATGCCAAGGAGTCTTTCAGGGTCAAAAACTGGACTGTTACTGATCATCAAATTCAGTCATTTTCATCTCAGCTATTAAAAACCATAGTGAAGGCAATGCAGCCACCACAATTCTACAGGGTTATCTACAAAAACAAGACCAAGTATGGGCTGAGCATTTTCAATAATTGTTGCGAGTACTGTACAGTGTTTTGTTAAAATGAGAGGTGATTGAACAGAACAACATGAAGGTCAAGGTTCATCTCATTGGAGATATGGTTTCAATACCAGATTTTATGTTCAGCATTACAATTCTGGAAAATAAACTTACCTTCCAGTAGTCCGCCTGTAAACTGAAGTACCTCTGGTATGCAGATAATGCTGATTAAAAAAATTGACAAACAGGCAAGACAGTTAGTGACAATGTTAAGGCCTCCATGTTTACAGTTCAGATGCATTTTTAAACATATACCGAGGAAGGAAATAGATTTTTCAACAGATTTGAACACTGTTAAACAAAATACTACAAAATACCAAAGCAACAACTGAGGATTTCAAATGACATGTGAAACCATCAACTTATTCTTCACTATGGATATGAGAAAGAAAATGCATGTGAGACTCACCTTTTGGATAGTCCTCGAGCAAGAGGTTAAAATGACCCAGCTGACAGAAAATGTCAGGGTCCACTTTCCCCTCTGCTTTCAGGACGATGGCATCATAGCAGCTAACAGCCTATCAAACACAGGAACACAAATGTGGAGTTAGGTGGGTGGCATTCAGCAAGAAGGAAAAACGCATAGCCAGAAAGACTTACAGCATTTTACACACACAAAAAAAGGACGACCCCATAACTGTCAGTTTGTGCTGGATGAAAGACTGGATGAACTGGTATGCCAGTTTTAACTTCCCAGACCATATTCATTCCTCATAGCATAACCAAAGCAGCAACTGTAGAACTTCAATAGCAAAAAATTATGTGACTAGCCATGAGAAGCACAAAGACAGATTGAGAGATCGACCGAAATATTTGTGCATTATCTTCTCACTCAGTTATACATTTTCTAACAATGTAACAGTTAATCACCAACTATGCAAAGATACAGAGAAACAGCTGTTGGTTTGGAAAAGTAAACAATGTTAATGCTGCAGGCAAATGCTGGTTATAATGCATTACAATTTGTAAAATTAAAATTACTTCATTCTTAAACTTTAATGAATATATTTAGTATTCACTTCATATACTGTATGACTTTGTGGGGCAAAGCTAACCCTCTATTAATCATCACATCGATTATATGTGCGGAAATGAAATGTTTTTATAATCTATAAAGACATTACTCTAGGGTAAGAACGGGTAAAAAGGAAACAGAAAAAATATATGTCACACTATCTTGCACTAACAGCAACTATAAGAAAAAATGATGATAATTTATATTAAATGTAACAGCTTAAAGCTTTTGTCAATATGGCCTGTTAATGTAAATGTTCTAATCCGATGCATCTTCATTTGTGTTCCTACACAAGGATGTCTTTTTCAGCCTTCAGGTGGTGTTTTGCATAAAACTTGCTCCATGTCCAAATATGGATTTTGTCAGTCAGTATTTGAACAACGGCTAAACAAATGACCCCTAATAGTTCATATGGCGGTCAGTGAAGAGTATTAATGAGTGAGGATAAATTCGGTCATGTTGTGTATGACTGTTGGATCAGGCTTAGTGTACAAAACTACTTCAGTAATAATTGCATTCCTGTTGACAATTCACGCTGATTAGGCAAAGCTTGAATCTTGACTGATTAAGCAATAATAATTTGTCTAACCACATTAAGAAAATTTGTCTGTGAATAAAAATGTATTCTGTGGTTCTCACCAGGCTTTTAATAATGAAGCTGACCAGGCAATCTATTTTATCACGTAGATCTGCTGCTAAGAAGTATTCAAATTAAATAGAGTGAATTCTATGAATTGCTGACCGATAAATCACTTTTCTTTCCATTTCCATCAATGCCATACAGACATGTGCATTAAGCACCACGCATTTCCTGAGTGAAATATTTACAGCTGCCACATTTTTGATCTGTCAGATGGATCCCAGCAGATATCGGCCTTCTATTTTGACCATTTGAACAAGACGATGAAGCCCAAGCTAAAACCCATCTACCTTCAGATTAACTGGCATACATTTGGCAGCCAGTGTGAAGTTCATTCATATATTGCAAGTTGCATGATCACAGTATGCACATTACAAAATTTCCTCCTATCATACAGGCCTTACTGTAGAAGATGTATGTAGCAGTAGGAGACTTTGCAACACTTTTCATCTGTTTCGAAAAAAGCTTCTGGCCTCACATTAAAACAAAAACAAACAAAAAAAATAGTTAAATAGTTCAACACTTTTCTGATGCCAAAGTATAGTTACTACTTTTCAGAATGTACATACAAAGGTTGACTCAGCAAACAATATACACTCATATACATATCTGTAGCTTCCATTGCATCATTATTAATATTAAACAAGCCATAAAATTAAAGGTTACAATTATACTACACTATTCCTGTCTTTTATCGCACATTTAACATAGTTAGGTCCAGAGGGAATAATAGAAAGCATGCCTTGTGTCCTTTAACAGATACATCATTATTTACCCATAGGATTAAATACGAATATTAGTATGACGAAGAAAGACCTTACGATCAGTTTCCAAATAACATGGAAGAATAGGCCTGTTTGTAGAATACATTTAAAGTAACTAAACATTTTCACGACCCACACAGTGGTGACAACTGTGTGCAGAGTTAGGCCGTACCTGAAACTACAGCCTAACAAAGCACTGTAACAGGCTCAATCCTTAAACAAGAGCCCCAGAAGCCACATGTTGAAGACACATTAAGCAAAGGTAGTATATAACGGTGGGGTTAACATAGACAGCATGGACAAAACTGCAATGTGCAAGCAAACTGCTGTACAATTAAGTTTCGGCTGCCTTAAGCTTCCGGTTAAATCACTCATTGTTTCATAAGCTCAACACGTTCGTCGTGATATCATTTAGGCGAATTGTGATTAGCCTAGCCGCTGTTGCTAGTTAACAGCTAGCAAACGTTTGCTAGGTATTTTCTTCTCATCCCCGCCATCTTGGACCAAGTCAAGCAGCCATTATTTTGCAACCCTAAACTAACACAGTGTAATTATTTACGTCCCCCACGACAATGTCAAGCGAGTGGTATGGTCATGTAACTGTGGAGGGAGAATACAGAAAAGCACTGGGTAGTTAGCCGCTAAGTGCTATCAGGGTGGGCTGACGCACAAGCCAAACTCCAGAGCCGTTACTGAGGATGGGACGGATGGCTTTGGTGGGATACAAACACTACTGACAACTTAATATCTCAGTTGATAGACGTCAAAATTTTACATTTTCCTTCTTCCAAGAGTCGATGTCATGAGTGACTTTTAAAAGTCAAGTAGTAAAATAACACATTTGTTAATCTTCTCCCACTTTGAAGTCTCCCAGTTTACATAGCTTACTTAAATACAACGTTGCAGAAAACGAAGCCAATACCAGTTTTGGCGTTTGCCTCACACATGGCTGTTTTTGTATACCCTTGCAACATGCCAAATGTGTCTGAACACTTAATGCAACGCTATAAACCACACGTAGCGTTGGTCCTATTCTCTCACCAGCCGATGACACACCGATTTCAGTAGGGTGGAGATTCATATCGTCCCCGAATGTTATTGCTACAACGTTGTATGTGCTAGTTTGGACGTGGGTTAATTTGAATAACATGAAAACATTTTATTTGGGTAATTTTATTCCATGCTTGGCAATGCAAATGTATCTTCACATGCTATAGACGTGTTCATCACATAAAGCTGTTCATACAGTTATTCGCTGTATAAGCTTCAAAGTTGGGGAAATTGAAGCTTGCGTATGTAGCAACCAGTCATATAGAAAGAGATGAGTTAGTAGGTCTGTACCACTTATTTCAGGTGGGATATGCACTAATCTGGGGGTATAGCGGAGAGGAGCCTCAGGTCCTATTCTGTGACATACCTTTAACAGCAAGGCCTTCGTTCTGGCGCCATCTTCTTGAAGCCTATGAAATCCAAACAGTGAACTGCAAGTAGAGGACAGACAACACAGGCGGTTCCGTATTACTTGGGGACATTCATGTTTGTTTTTTTAAACTGTGCAAAGAACAATAAAAATTCTAGAAAAGAAGCGAATGATATGGTTCGTATAACAGATCATCTAACCTGTCAATTCCGACCAAGCTCTCTTTCTCTTGCGCTGTTAGCTTCGGAAAGTCCTCTTCGATTTCAGTCGCTTTTCCCGACGCCATTTTCTCCTCGTCATTACCAGCAACGCCGAGACTCCGAGCAGCAGCAGAGACAGCGGCGGTGAGCGACACTCCGCACGATTTCATGGAAAAGAAATGGGGAGATCAACGGGACCGAGGAACTCCGGCGAAAAGCAGTAACAACGAAAGTGCTGCACACCTTATCCAGGACTAAAACGGGGCGTAGCGTAATTCTTGCCAAATCCTCAAGGAAATGATCCCTTCAAGTTACCTTCCACCCTCCTCATTGTACATCAAAACATAGCGTGTATTCCAGTGCCAATTTATGCATGAAGTTGATATAATGTTGGGTTTTACGACTGAGTGTTATTTGATAATATCGCAAACTTCCCCAACCATCAGCTCAAAGTTGTTGTAATTGTGTCACATAGGCAAACGCACGCCGCCACCTTCGACACGCCCTCAGCTTACCCTGACCTATCAGTGGCCGGCGTCTGCCGTCACGTGAAGGTCTCCGGTTGATGTGTTGCGAGCACGCGAACAAACACGCGCACGTACACACTAAATGAACCGATAAGACCCACCTTCAGGTCTACGATTGGTTACTCATGGTATATTATGATTACGTAACAATATTATAACGCTTCCGATTGGTTGACATAGCTGTCATGTTTTTCTATGGCGTGTGTGTATGTTGGGGGTAGCTGTCAAGAATGTTTGTTGCAACGTTGCAAGGTACTTTTTGATAGATAGATAGATAGATAGATAGATAGATAGATAGATAGATAGATAGATAGATAGATAGATAGATAGATAGATAGATAGATAGATAGATAGATAGATAGATAGATAGATAGATAGATAGATAGATAGATAGATAGATAGATAGATAGATAGATAGATAGATAGATAGATAGATAGATAGATAGATAGATAGATAGATAGATAGATAGATAGATAGATAGATAGATAGATAGATAGATAGATAGTATTTTTAGATGTGCAGGATTGTGGTTACAGCTATAGGAGGCGGTCTTTTGATGTTGCAGGTATACTGACTTTACTATGTATATACTATGTATAAACATATGGGGGGGTCTGCCTCCCAGACAAGCATAATTTACCAAGCACTTTTTTCTCAGATTACTCACAACAGCCAGTTGTCCAAGCATAACCATCGTCATTTGTGGCATACCTGTAGTCACATGAATATGTTTTTGACATTAATATCCATATTCCTTGGTCAAAACAGGAGTACATTTGAAAATGTACTATTGCACAATAATTGCTTTGTACACATTGCTAAGTTAAAATCTCTCTGGTCTAATATGGACCTCATATTATTTATTGTTATAATATCCATTACTGCATTCTAACCTTTTGCATCACACCATCTATTGCTTAAAGAGTTGGATTATTTATCAAATAATTCAAAAGTTACTGTTTTGTAATCAAGAAAAGCCTGATAACTGATGTTATTGTGGAATTTACTTTGTGTACTTTATTTACTACTGTGAACGAATAACATTTTACCTGTATTTTCTGTAATTTTAGAATAATTCAATGTATTTAATATGTCTGTATTTATGTACTGTATTTACATTATTATTATTATTATTATTATTATTATTATTATTATTATTATTATTATTATTATTATTATTATTATTATTATTATTATTATTATTATTATTATTATTATTATTAAATGTAATTGTCGCGTTTTTTCTGTGATCGACAAATATATGCAAATGACGCCGGACGTGCAGGCAGTTGAGGACAGACAAGCTTTACTCCAAAATGGCGAACCGCGACAAGGGTAAGTAGGCCTGAAAACTTAATACATTTCTTTGAGCTGAACGCCGGCTAAGCTAATCATGAAAGACACACGATGCACGTTTTTGAAGTTTTACACTGTACCTTCTTAAAGCTATTTGTCCAAAGGTATTGGGTGATCATATTGACTTTTCGCCACTTCTTAGCCCATCTCGTCTTATGCTAACTTATTGTTAGGCCAGCGAACTTTTATTAAGTTGCGAATGTTGCTAACATAAAGCTAACATTGAACCATTATCTAAACCGCGTATACATACAACCTTTTACGTGACGCTGAATATGACAGTTACACTGCCTTCTCATTCTGTTACGATTAGTTTGTTACTATTAAGGTACTTTGACAGGTTATTCTGTGGTTTAAGTTTAGCTGTATGTAATATTAGCTTTTTTTTTTTTTAGCAATTTAATACCACAGCCTTTTTAGGTAATGTTTTGCCTTATGTTTGTATTCGTTATTATTATAGAGTTGGAGGAGGAAATCTATGATAAGGTCGTAGACTTGACAGAATACGCCAAACGTCAGAGATGGTGGAACCGCCTATTTGGAAAAAATTCCGGCCCTGTCGCAGAAAAATACTCTGTGGCCACACAGATAGCCATAGGTGGAGCTAGTGGATGGTAAGTATCCTTAGAAAAGCATTGCACTGCTTGCAAAATCTCCATTGAACATAGTTCACTAACCCCTTTTGGATGAATAATACATATAGACACAGGAATTAAAATATAAATCTAATGGGAATGGTGTCTTCCCCAGGATGACCATGCCCCCAATCTAAGGTCAAGCTCTTACTGAGTGGTATGAGTCTGAAAAATATGATCTCAGCTAATCCAAACACCTACAGGAAATTCTGGACAGATGTGTTTGACAACATTCAGCCCACATCCACTGTAAGGTTTATGCCAAAACACCTTGAGGGTGTTTTGGCATCACATTAAGACACATGATAGGGCTTTTGCTGTAAAATTTACCCTGTTTCTTCAAATTTACTACCAATTTGTGTGATGTCTCTCCTCAACCACTTATCACTGGCTGAAACATGCTTTTAATGTAAAAGTCTGTCATGTGCTGCCACAACATGACTGTGAGAATAAACTGTCAATATTAGGTATGCCTCAATAATGCATAATGGGTTTATAAATGCAGGTTTCCTTGTGCTATTCTCCTTAAATGGTAAAACTATAGAAGTGTATGGCTGTAATTATTGCAGCATTACAGGGTTGATTTAAAAAAAAGTTTAAAGTAATGTATATATATTTATTTCGTTCATGCTCTCTTCAATGTATTTTAGGTGTGCAGGATATCTCTTCCAGAAGGTGGGAAAAGTTGCTGCTACAGCTGTAGGAGGTGGTCTTCTGATGTTGCAGGTACACTGACATAATGTGTAAGCATATGTGAGGATTTGTGTTTGTTTGTTTTTAAAGGCCATTTTGGTTCATCTTTATACTGCATGTGATTAACTTACCTAGCACTCTGTCCTCAGATTGCTCACAACAGTGGCTATATTCAAGTGGACTGGAAGAGAGTAGAGAAGGATGTCAACAAAGCGAAGAAGCAGTTAAAGAAGGGCACTGAAAAAGCAGGTCCAGAGCTAAATACATTTGTTGAGAAGGTGAGAGTTCAAAGTGTTATTTATTTTGTTTGGATTATAACATGTAGTAAAAATTATAACACTGCACAATTCATTAAATTCGAGAGTGGCTTTGGAGCTATGTGTCTGTGCTTGAAAAGATGTAAATTTTGGGACACATCATGAGTAGTGTTCCAACGAATCATATGGTGTTTTGGCCTTTAACACTAGACACCCTCATCGATGGTGGCCAGCAACAGGTTGATCACACCTGCGCTTGTGTCCCATGCCCAATTAGAGGTTATTTAAGTCTGCGTGTGTGGGGAAGGGGATCAAGTTGGTAACTTTTTCAATAAATTGTACAGCTGTTATACATGGAAACTCAAGTTTTCCTCTTAACCCTCAGAAATAAACATCCATCCTCCAGTCACATATTGTGGCAGGAGGAATATTGTGGTGGCCTCGTGGTTGTGTAATTGTGTAATTGGAATACCCCTAGTTTCATTAGAAATAATTGTTGCAAACTGAAAAACATAATTAACTAGAAAAGCACTTGGAGAGCGCAGACTCTCCCAAGGCAGATCAGCCCACACCCCCCCTTTCACTTCTGTGAGTGATGGTCTGCCCCGATCACCCAAATGAAACTCACATGTGTACCCCCACACACACATACCTCCACTGATCACCATCAAAATGTAATCACGTGTTCCTTGTGCCCATGTCAGCATGTCCTAAAATTTTCAGCCAAACCCATCCATTTTTTTTTTTTAGTTATTTTTTTTTTAGTTATTGTGCTACAAAAAACACACATACACATATTTCCACCAATCACCAACATTTACTAATTTATTCCTTGTGGTAGTGTCAACATTTCTTGAAAATGTCAGCCAAATCCATCCATGACTTTTTGACTTATTTTCCACACAGGCAGACAAACAAACAGATAAATGCCAGCAAAAACATAACTCCACCATTCCTTGCTGGAGTAATAATTAAAGAGCCACAACTGCATATGAACTTACATTACTATTCTGACATACATTCTAACTCATTTATTTTTCTTTTCAGTCCACAGAGTTTGTGAAGAAAAACATTGTCATCACAGGTGGATTTATCGGAGGATTTCTGCTTGGACTTGCATCTTAGTGTCTGCCAAATAAGAATTGCTTGGGAAAATAATAAAGTACTTGGTGGGTTTTTTTTTAAGTGTTTTAACATCAAGTCACCAAACTCAGATTAGTTTGTAACTATGGGTTTGCATAAACTGCACATTCTTTTGTCTACCTTACGATCTCCACATGACAAGCACTTCATATAAATCTTGACCTGTGTGGTGTCTTGAAAAATGCTCCCAAAATGCATGCCATGCACATTTTAAAGAAAGGTTGACCGTTGCAATTTTTTTTTAGTTTTTTAGAAGTATTTATTTTTTACCAAACAGGTTGTACTGCAGTGGAAATAATCATGTATTGTCTGTTTCATGAACGCAAGCCAAGTACAGATCAACAAAATCAAATTGGTTTAAAGTTCCCTGTGCATATATGTCCATAAAATTCAACTAAGGACAGAAGTATAATTGTTGAACATGGCAATCGTTTTCACTTTTAAAACTTGAATTTAATTCTCAAGTGCTGATATGTAATGTGTTTGTTATGCCTTTATTTAGAGGTGCTAAATATTTGACAGGTTATGTCAGCTTCCCCTGCATCTCATTTTTTAATGTTTTGTTTAGAAGTCTACTGATGACTTGGGTCTTGAAGATTGTGCATCTATTATGTACATTTCATGAAAAATAAAAAACACTCCAGAAGCTTTTCATTTATTTATTGTTTTCACAGTGAATGCACAATGGACACATTTTTTTCTTCTCTGACCTTAAATACCATTAGATTCACTGGATTTGAGATTGTTACATAGAGCTAATGTACAGGTGTTTTTGATATAAACTATAGCTTTCTTCAATTTAGTTTCCCCTCAGGTGGTCATTCTGCTTGACCAATGAACACATTCTAAACCCTGAAAGTAATATTGATATTTACGATGTGGCCTTTTTAATGCTGGTTTTACACCAGTATTTTATGAGTGTGTGGGTTAAATATCTAATGTGGAGCAAATCTAGTTTATAGGCTACATTTTTTTTTTCACGTGAATCACAAAAGGAATCTCACAGTAGTGCCATCAGTTGACAGGACTACCGAAAAACTAGGCATTTCACCTAGGGGCGGGACTCTCCTACGTCACAGTTCATGCTAGAGGTCGCGAGCTCAGCTTTTGGAGCGTACGTCGATCAGAGACGTCCCCCAACTTTGCGTTACTATAGTAACCAACAACAAGCTTGAAGGTAACATTAGACAATAACTTAGTCAAGTTGTTTATATAGTCATGGCTTTACCGCTTCTACCCGGAAATTCCACCAATAAACAAGTAAGTTGACTTACTTAGTCATTTCATATAATTTTTTTTACTATTGCCAAGTATTGGTCATTAAAGAGAACGAGTCTATCTTTAGGAGTTAATCATTATATGTATATTTGCCGTGGGCACCACTATGGATAACTGACTATATGTTTTAAATACTGTTCTTCATATTGAAACAACAGAGTGACTGTTAGTGTAATTTGTGGATACTTTTACCTTCTTAAATGTGCGATTTAAAGAAATAATCAAATAAGTTGGAAATAAAAGTAACACTATAATACCTACACACAATATTTATTACCTATTTGTTAATGTTTGTTCATTTTATATTAACCATTTGTTACCTCTTTGCTAATGGTTTATTCATGCACAATTTATCATAAACAAAGCGTTTGTGTTTCTTTTCTATGAACAAACCATTTGTAGCCGTGTGAACAAATTCTTTCTGATAAATTGTGTATAAGCAATACATTAATAAAGTAAAAGGTAAGGTAAAAATGGGTAATACATCACAAATAAACCATTTACACATGGGTAACAAATGGTTAATACATAGTGGATTGTGTGTAGGTATTGTAAAGTGTTACTGAATTAAAGTTATGAATTCCAGATAAGTAGGCTACAGTGATGTTATATCATATACAGTTAGTCTCACCAGCCTGGTGCTTTCATAATGTTATTCTGTTTTTAACACAAATCAACACCAATATGAGTGTAAGTGTTAAAACAGAGGTAAATATAACTTTTGTCAAAACAGTATCTAAAGAGAAATTGCAGGGGCTTGATTGTCACTGGTGAAACATGTATCTGTTTATCAAGAATATGATGTTAAAATTGACCCCAAAAAAGCAAGAAGACTACTTTTCCACTGTCTATGTGTAAATTGTTTAATTTTTGATGACATTTCATTATTTCAAGATGTTATTCTTCTCTTTTCTATTACAGTTGGGAAAAGAAGGATTTCATAAATCTCACCATTTTGTCTATTCCAATGGTGTCCCGATGTTTATGGGGTCTGAGAAGCCAGGTGTTGGAGGAGAGCTGTTAATTGGCCAGAAGGCTAAACCAAATTATTCTGTCTATCCTAAAAGACAAGGCAGTGGTTTACCATCATGGGTGGCATTTGACAAACAGGTGAACAGAAGTTTGTTTCATGAATAATGTTGGCCCTTAAAGGCCAGTTTTCTGATCTCCAAAAACTTCTGTAACCCATAAAGACCCAGGGATACTCTTGTTGTAGTTCCCATATCTTTTTTCTGTAAATGTACCATTTCTGAAGAGATTTATCATCATTTATTGTAATATTAGCCTCTGTGTTTTGCATTCTTTCTTTGAAAATCATGCATTTTGTTATATTTAATTTACTGATCATGTGGATATTCATAAAATATCAAATTAAAGTTTAGGGTTATTATATCAGACACAAAGGAAATAGAAGAAAAATTTGACTTCTTCAACAAAATATGTCATTAACTGGACAGAAATGTGTTAAACCACTATCATTGATCCAATTCAATGGATTTTACTGGTGAATCAATGTTGTAGAAGATGATGGTGTTTCCACATTCATTACAGAGTCTCTGAATATCCTAATGGTCCAATGACCACAAAAAGACGACAAACTCCATTTTATAGCAATCACATACATGGTTTGATAGAGTTAGTGGATAAACAGGTATTAAACAGTTTACATCAGTATATGAATTTGGACACGGGTAGATGTTTGTATCTTTCTGGGTTAATCAATGGTACACAGTATGGATGTCACTATTCAGGAATCTTTGAAATCTTAAAAATACTATAATCACTTAAAAAAAAAACATGCTTATCATTTAACAAAATACTGTAATTTCTTACCAATAATTTTACTTATGGTTTCTTTACCCTTCTAGGTTTTGTGTTTTGATGCATACTTTCAGGAAGATGTCCCTCAATCACGCGATGAGACTTACAGAATCAGAAATTGTAAGATCTACTTCTACCTGGAGGATGATACCATACAGGTTGTGGAGCCAGAGTTCAAGAACAGTGGTATCCCCCAAGGTGATCTGTCAGTGATTATGACTAGAGATCTATTATTACTACTGAAATTATATAGTCGTGCTGTTTTCTGCATTAAAACTAGCTAAGTGGACTCTTACCCACCTCCCATGGACAGTACACTTAACTGAGATATAAGTGTTTTTTATACCTATTGATTAGTATTGGGTTGTTTGTCCCTGTTGTAGGAACACTTATTCATCGCCACCGTGTCCCACTGCCTCCCCCAAATGATGACCAGTTCTACAACATACACCATTTCAACATCAACCAACAGATGGTGCTGTACTCTCGCACATTTACTGTGACCAACTGTGACGCTTTTACTAAGAACTTTCTCTTAAAACTTGGGGTGCATCTAAATGACCCATGCATTGTACCTGATGATCCTTACAGCAGCCTCCGGAATGAGGTAGGAATCAGCAGAACTTTCTATTTTACTTAATACAACACCAACATGTGGAAATATTTTTCATTTATTTTTGTCCTAAAAAAACATATCTGACTGTGGAGGCATGAGAATAAGCAATTTGTTTTGACAGTTAAAATGATTAATCTGTTCATTACATTTTGCAAATTGGCAATAATAAAATGAAGCATATAAGTAAAGATATTCATTTTGAAACACGCCACTAGTTTTGATGAAAATGATGGTGAGGCTTTATGTATTTAATTTTTTCCATCTTTCCTCATTCAGATGGAGAAAAGTATGAAACCACTTCGACCTTATGAAAGACATTACAATCTGAAGCAGTTCTTGGACCACGATGGTAAAGTGTTGCGCTTCTACTGCTTTTGGGATGACAGATGCCAGTTTGGTGATCAACGGGAACTTATACTCCTCTACTTCCTGGCTGATGACACCATAGAGATACTGGAGGTCACCCCCCAAAACTCTGGGAGAGACCACGTCCCTAAGTTCCTAAACCGCAGTAAACTGCCTAAGGTGAGACACATGGTAGCAACACTTCAAATACAACTGTAGCAGTAGAATAAAGAAATTGTCTTTGAGAGAAACAGAAAAACTCATCTTTCATGGAAACAGTTGTATATGAGAAGAGTCTGAACTATAATAAATGATCACTATGAAGAACTGGAATCATAATTGTCGGAAAATAGCTCAATATTTTTAAAATGTTTTCATTCATGTATCATTATTTTGAGGCTAAAACCTGATGGTACCTGTCTTTCTGGTTTGATGGCGTCTTTTCATCTTTCTTCTTTCATCTCTCCCTTCATCAAGACCTCATTCACTCTGACAGGACTGTTGTAGCATCCAGCCTCCCTCAAGCATTTTGGCTTTCTCCTCCAGTTACTGACTGAAGCTTAATTCATTTTGAAAGACAGCCAGGCCTCAAATGCGTGTGTGCTTTTTTTTTTTTTTTTTTTTTTTTCAGTCCAGTAATTTTGTTTATCCTAATGCCTTTCATTAAATGTCAGGCCTAACGTTTGAACAGAAACTACCATCAAAAGGGCAACAACCACATTTTTAGTCATGAAGTGCTCCATTATTCTATATAGTCTGTCAAACAGCTTCCATTCTCTTCTGGGTTTGACTCTTTCTCACAGTGTTTTTTTTTTTTTTTTTTTTTCTTGTCCCTGTTTTTCTGCCCATGTCCATTTGTTTTCAATTTAGGCATACTCATTTGGTTTTATGAGGAAAATATTGCTCAGTGTTGTTTATTATTTTGGAGACTTTTGTTTTGTAAAGAACACTTTTACCTTTCCCTTTTCCATCTTTTCTTTTTGTTTTTTCGACAGAATGCTCCAACCCAAATTAAGCAGCCTGGACAGATCACTGAGCGGACAGTACTCAATGTGTTTGATTCCTCAAGTCAGGAGAAGCGCTACATACTCGACAATCTCAAAGTATGTTCTTTTTCAGCAACACTTGCCAGAAACATATATGCAGCACATTAATGTAGCCAAAGCAAATGAAAATATAACATGAATGTAATTAAGAGAATCATCAAGTTTTGTTTTATTAAATTTTTTTTTAGCAGAGAGGGACAATTACATCAAGATTGTGGTGTTGAGAAAAAGTGTTAAAGCTGACCAAAATGTTGTGATCATAAAGATAGAGATAAAATATGATACAGTATGATACGATTTTGTACAATATGATATGATAAGACTTTATTTATTCCACCGTGAGGAAATGTATGTTGTATGTAGCAGTAGCAACATACAACAAGCAAATGCAGAGAAAAAGACAAGTAGAAAAACCACAAATGAGTGAAAAAAAATGAGAATATAATGGAAGAAATTATATTTGATGTTTATATAAATGTTTATGTCAATAAAGAATTCAAATTAAAACATAAATTGACGATTAGAATTGAATTTTAGTCAGAAGAAATATTAATGTCACACTGCAAAAATCAGAATCTTACAAAGTTTATTTTTCTCACTTCTCGTCAAAATATCTCATCACCCTTAAAATAAGACATAATCATCTCCAGTGTAAATTTTCAGTGAGATATAAGAAATTCTTTTTATAATTAGATATTTAATTCAAGCAAGAAAAAAAACCTGCCAATGGAACAAATGCAAATTATTTTGGTAAGATTTCTTGAAATAATATTTTCAAGATCTGTTGTTCTTATATCTCACTGAAAAAAGGTTATTGTTTCAGTGAGTATGTTTTGTTTTAAGCGTGATGAATTCTTTTTTTTTTTTAATATAGAAATAAAACATTTTTTTTACCTGTTTAGATTTAGATTTTTTTCCAGGGTAGAAAATACGACAAGATTTGATACAGGCTTCAGAATGTAGTAACATCATCTGGGATGGCTATTGCTTGTTTCATTGCTTCCACTGTCTATAAAGAAGTTGTTCTCCCAATTTGGTGTGGAATAACTCACACAGACCCTTAACCTCAACCTCATCTGATATTTCATGGATGATTAGATCATTCATTATGAGCCAGACCTTATCACATAACATGCTCATAAATGCTCGTGTGGCCGAATCAAAACATATTTCAGCAACCAGGGTCCAAAATCTTGTGAGAAGCCCTTCCCCGAAGAGTTGAGAGAGTAGAGGTTGTTATAAAAGCATGTCAATGTTCACATTTTGTAATGAGATGTTGAACAATAACACATGGGTGCAGCGTTCTGATATTCCCACACTTTGACTCTATAGCACATTACCTGTGTTTAGAAAAGAATGATGCCCAAACATTTTTTTTCATTAACAGATGATTATTCCAAAGCTATTGGGATGTTGTAGATGCAGACTTTTACTGTTGTGAGCTCATTTTTCCTCACTTTTCTGTCACACCTCTGCAGACTGGAGCTGTCCAAGAAGATTTTTATCAAGAGCGTGATCTATCAATTGGTGGGGAACTTAACGTGTGGGGTCGGAAAGTCATCATCTGTGACTGTGATGAATTCACCAAAGAATACTACCGCTCTAAATATGGCATTGGTATGTATTAACATCAGATTTTTATACTATAGATATACATGCACAACCAGTCCAATGATATGATCAAAAATAATATATACATTCATGTGTCCTTCTTATTGTAGTTTGAAAAATGAGCTTGAACATTTGTTAGAATTGTTTTCCTGTTACTTCTGTCTGCATTACATCCATTCAAACACATGGGGGCAGTAAGAGCAAGCAATAGTAAATGACAAAAAATCTGAATTCATAATATAATGTAATGAATAACAAAGCAATCTTTACATCAGGAAAAATAATATAGTTTTTTCTTCTGAAATTTTCTGAGTCATTCTTTTTCCATTATCTTGAAATGAAGCCAAGAAATATTAGATTATACTGTAGCATTTGAATAATTAATGTAACCTAAATATTCTGTTTATATTCACATGTATTCAGGGGGCCTTATTTTTCCTTTCCCCCCCTCCCATATATATATATATATATATATATATATATATATATATATATATATATATATATTGTAGCTGGATTAGGCCCCCAGTGACCCCCGCAACCCTAGTGAGGATAAAGCGGGTTCAGATGACGAGACGAAACGAGAGACTCTAACACAGCCTGTTCTTTGCCTGATGATTGTCCCACCTACAGTCGCAGAAAAAAGTATAAGGCTGCCCTTACTTTCTTCAATTTCTTGCTAATTTTAATGCCTGGTACGATTAAAAGTACGTTTGTTTGCAGAAATATAATGATAGCAACAAAAATAGCTCAAAGTATGTACTTTATTTTCAGAGCTGATATCTAGCCTTTTTTTTTTTTTGATAATAGCTAAAATCACTTCAGTTCTTAGATCAATATCTATGTCATTGTACTGACAAAAACAGTGCTTTTAGGTATTCCATGTTTTCTTCTCTGTCTGTATTAGTCACATGATACACACAAGTGTTTTTGATGACTTTTGATGGTCTAATATATTTTTTTCCAGGACTGTAAATCTGCTAACAGAGTTAAGTTATGTGTTTAGTAATAAGATATTAGCACTAATGCTTCTCCATGCCTGAAGTGCTTAATGCGCTGAAACCCTGGACAGAGTTGAGTAATATTAGTCACACTAGTAAAAGTGTTCAGAGTCGACAGTGACAACCTACTGTGATGGAGAGTCCTGATCAGCCAGGGTTCAGCTCAGGGTTACTGTCAGTCCAGGCTGCTGTGTTCCTGCATGGATGGATTACCCACCGCCCTCTGATCATTTCTGTGCTCCCCCTGGGTTTCTTTCTTCTTTTAAGTGTTTTGTCTTTTTCTTCTCAGACGACTTCACCCCAGTGCAGTACAAAGCTCCCCCAGCCCCTAAGCCCTTAAGGGTTCTGCCCCCCTACAGTGGCTTTGGCACAGAGGAGGATTCATTAAGTTCATGCCAGGGCTTACTGCTGAAGCCCCCACAGAAAGATTTCCACAAATTTATGGAGAAGGACAGGTCGGATGAGTTGTGGTTACAGTGACAAATGAAATTACAAACTGAAATATTTCTTTTTGTGTTTGTGGTGGGTCCAATCTTTATGTAGTTATGTCTGTGTGGTCCTAGATGTGGCCTCGAGAGTAACGTTCTGACGTTCTGTGCCAAAATGGTGACCACTGACCCAGTTGACAAAGACAGAGTATTCATCATCTCTTTCTACCTTTCTGATGACTCCATTAGTGTGTTTGAACCTCCACAGCGGAACACAGGTAAAAAAAATATATATATATACAAATTTGGACCGTGGCTGCATCAGATCTGCTTAGAATCTATAACTGTCATGGTTAAAAGATAGGTTTGTCAGATTTTGTTCCATTATAAGAGTAAATATAGATGATATCAATTTGAAAAAAATGTACTACAAATATTTGCAAAACATTTATAAGGAAAACAGCAGGATCGATTTTCTTTTGATTATTTTTTTTCTTTTGTTTTATGAGACCAGAAACCTTTCAGAATGTCAAAATAACAAATTAACAAACTGGAGATAATATGAAATAAAAAGATGTGCATGAATAATTATTAGAGTCAAATAAATAAAAACACTGAAGAATGCACCAGTAATTTTAAAATATGGGATTGGGTTATCTGACAGTGTTTATATTTGAAACACAAGTAAAAAACACATGTTTGTCACCCTTCCTGGTTTGATTTCTTTATTTCTATTTCATTTCCATTGTACTCCTAGGCGTGCAAGGTGGTTCATTTTTGAAGCGTGATCGTGTGAAGAAGCAAGGCCAGGAGTTATTTAAGAGCGAGCTCTCTGAATACTTTACAGCTCAGGATCTGTATGTTGGAACTGTACTCTGCTTTAATAAAAAGAACTTCCAGATTGTGGATGCTGATGAATATACCTTCAACTACATGGACAAACATCCTGAGGAGGTGGGGAAAGAATGGATTTTTCAAAAGCTCATTAAATGTTCTTCCTACTAACACAGTCAGTTAAATTTGTTGTTTTGAAAGACTGGCTTTAGTGTAGTTTAGAAGAGATGTGGTGTGGTGAGGAATCTTAAATCATAGAGACCACAGATACCATTGCCTACCCATTCATGTGACAAGCACATATTATTTTTTCAATGAGTGTTATTTAATGTTATATAGGATTAACAGTGCGTTTTTGTTTCCAAGTTTCCCAGAGCCAATGTGGGCAGCATCATGAGTAAACTACGCTCTATGCCAGAGGACAAACTGAGTGAGATCAAAACATTTGTGGGTCTCAGTGATCCCAGCAACTCTGGTGTCATACCTTTTGAGTCATTCAGGTACAGTAGCTCACCACACAGTAGTATAATTCAATTTTTTTTTTTTTTTTTTATTCATTCTTAGCACATATATGAGCTCAATATGTGATGTGAACCAATGTCATTTCAGGTAATATATTTTATATGAGTAGTTTCACAAACAAGTAATGAAATGTTGCAGTATGCAGGTATAGTAATAGATTTGTCAATGTAAAACAATTATTGATTAGTTCAAAGATATTTATTTACCGGTATCCACAAAGAAGAAATGGCTTCACTACATACAGTTGTGTATGAAAAATTGTAGACCATCTCTTGTTTTCTTCAACTTCTTGTTAATTTATTTCAACACCTGGTACAACTAAAGATACAAATATAATGTTAACAACACAAATAGTTCAAAGGAGATTCATTTCAGAGCTGACATCTAGCCATTTTCTATAGTTTTCATGATAACCAAAATCACTTCAGTTCTTACATCAATAGTTCTAGCATTGTACTGACACAACGTGTGCTTTTAGGCATTCCATGTTTTCTTTTCTGTCTGTTTTAGTCACATGATACAGACAGGACTTAGTACTTGATTGCATAACCATCATTTTCGATGCCTTTTAATGGTCTAATATTTTTTTCTCTGTCTGTATGTTAGTCACACTGGTTTTAAAGTGAAACATGTGATCGTCAGCTCACACCTTTTCTGTTCGTTTTCTTGTATTGTTTTGCATGTGTGTGCTTGTACTCACTATAGGGGTCTGCTGATGGGCCTAGACTGTGGGATGTCGGAGCATGAGGTACTGGTGCTAGGTCGACGCTTCTCTGACCGCCAGCAGTCAGACTTGGATGTGGGCCTGACACTGGCCGTGGCCCAGGATTTCCTCAGAAAGAAGCACTTTGAAGAGCTCCCTGCCATGGCTAAAGCCTTTACACACCGAGACCGGCACAAGTAGGTGGATTCATACACATACACATAAAAATAAAATCACATATTTGTTGGCTTAAGACAAAATACGTCTGCAAAAGAAACACACACACACACACAAAGGCACACAGCGTCACAACAAGACATCAATCGTTCAGCCCGTGGCCCCATATCTCAGAGCTACGATTAGTTCCAGCAGTGTGAGTGGAGCATTGGAACCAGATGGACCCTAAAGACCTGTATGGCATGTAGCTCTGCAGGCCAGAGAGGACACACACACACACACACTTGGTTGCTCTCTTTGTCTTTCTCTATATTCTGCCACTTAGCTTCTCTTTTCATACATAACAAAGTTGCTTCATGTATACCATCTGCATGCAGTAGACCTGCAACCTAAGATTGATCAGCTTAGGTACAGTCCAAAGATAATGGACAATGCCATGAGGTCAAGCCTCCCTGTCTGTTTCAGTGGTTGTGTTGACACCCTCAGTTAGCGCCAGATTGTTCATCAACATCTCTCTAATGAAGATGGCATGACAAGAATGGATCTCTGGCATAACTGTGGAAAACAACTGAGGTCTTGTAGAAGACAGTCATCCTCTGTTATATTCACTTCTTATTTTCATCTAAACTCAGGCTGACATTTTCTATAAATAATGTGTTTTAATACGTTATTTAAAAAAGCCAATTTATATTCCTGCTGATGGCTTATTGGCACACGTGTTCTGACCACATGTTTGACTTGTCAACACCATCTAATTGTGATATCCTGCTCAGCTGTTTTTTTTATGAAGTCATAAAAATAACATATTGCAGGGACTTTCAATTTAGACGAGTTCCCGTTTTCTAAGTATGTACTTGATAATGTAGCTTCTTTAAATTGTAATTTTGAACAAACATATTCCCCACTTTTGTGTTGAGTTCCACAGTTTTAGAACCTGTAACACCTATAACCTGGTGTTTCTGTTTTGTTTTTTTCCTGTGTCACTAGAACTGGACGTGTTTCCTTAAAAGAATTGAGGTCTATCTGTAAGGCCTTCAAACTTCCCTTACCTGAGAACCTGCTCTCTTTACTCCTCAAAAAGTAAGGTGTCACATTCACTGTTTAAGGCAGAACAGTCCAAAATACCAGTACATTTTCAAATTGTGTTTGAATGATATCATTTTTAGTGATTGTAAAGTATGTTGTTACAATTCTATGCTTGAAATAGTTCTTGGTATGCATAAGAAATTTCAAAATGTCAGTTTGTGCTGAATGTAGCTGGAGTAGTAACACAGTTTTGTTGTACAATAAAAATTCAATAAAGTTTTTTCTTTATTTCCCACATAGTTACTTGAATGTAGAACACACATGATATTAGTTACAGAAAGTTCAAATGTGTAGATAGGGATAAAAAAAAAAAAAACACTTTAATGTGAATACATGTATGCTTTAGGTTTGCAGATGGAGATGAGATTGACTACCATGCCTTTCTGGCTGGCGTTAACTGGGTTGAGCACCCAGCTCCTCCTGTGATGCCTGATGACATCATGAAGGTAAGACAGAGTAGCATCAGTGCTGCAGAGACAACAGAAGTTAACAGCAGACTGGAGAAGGATAAGAGTAACTTTTAAATGAGAGTGAATCAGAAAAAGTGCTCTAAGTGATTTCACAGCGTGTGCACAGATTTTTAAATAGTTGCAATTGAAAATCAATCTACATCTTGCCTCTACTGCTGATGACTCAGAGAATAAGTGAGCCAAAAGCAAAATGAAGTTAGTGGGAAGAAATGGTCAAGAGAACAATTTACTGAACACAGGAAGTGACCTGAAAGAGATACGTACATCATTGCAGAACGAAAAATAATCAGCATGCTCAGTTTCGGTCTCTATGTATTGATGATTTCACATGCTTTGCCACAGACACATATGAGGAAAAACAGGTGAACCACTGTGACGTCTACGTAGTGGACTATGTTAACCATATGTGTATTGATCTGTAAATTCTGCCTCTTCCTATGTTTACAGCTGTTCTTCACATCAATGGGTTTAAGTTGAACTTAGTTTTTTAAGAAGTCTGGCTTTAACAAAAATGGACACTTAAATTTGAAGATGTGCTAGTTCCATAGCTGATTAGTTCTGCTTTAAAAAAAAATAGTTTTCCTCTTTGCCCTATTTCATATTCTGTTGAATTATGCAGCTTTACCTTCCTTCATGAAATACAGTAGTTTCTAATCTTATTCAATGTTCATTTTGCTAATTTTATCTATTCAGAAATTCTACAAAAAAATCATCTTAAACTATGATTAATGGCACTGGAATAATCTGACTACATATCCTCTATGAGACACATGGAGGAAGAACATTTTTCCCTCTATTTCTTTATCTCTATTTTTTATTTTATTTTATCTCTAGGTTACTTTGACTGAGAGCTTTGTGCCTGGACCGATGGTTGTGAAAAACATCAACTACTCTATCCTGATGGAAGATTTATTCACTGGTGCCTCAAAGACCATAGACCCAACCACCACCCATACAGCCTAGACCACAGATGGAGGTGAAATGGATCTACTTCCAAAAACACATTATTTCTCAAATAAAGAGGATGGTGCAATAGCTGACTAGCATTTGAGTTTTTATTTTCTTTTGTGGTGGACGTTTTTGTTTTTGCTTATGAATAATGTGGCAGTATTAATCTATTTAAGCACAACATGATCCATTTAACTGAAGAATTGTTGCTTTAGGGGGGAAAACTTCTGATAACACATGGCTTTTGATGTGTGCATATGTATTTATATGAATTAGTGTGAATCCCTCCATGACATGTTCAGCCGTTAAAGCAGAACCATATTTCTGCTCTGGGCAGCATTGACTCATACACATTATGATTAGAGAGTATTATCGTAGATCCTCCAGCACTGTGCAAAGTTGATAAGGGAGAAAATTGCTCCGGGAATGAATGATGTGGGCTAAATGCTGACTATACACTGAATAACACTATCCCAGCAGGAGAGAAGCCATCCATACTGTCAGCCTACAGCTCTCATATAAGTATCTGGGCTCATTTCTGTCTGTGGAGACAGCACACAGTATATACTAGCAGATGAGATATGCTGAATCCATACGCTTCAATGAGTATTCATACAGTGGAGATATATCTTTATATTGTAAATGAAACCCACCTGTTTAAGAGGCAATTTATAAGCAAAATATTAAAAAATTAATTTGCAGTCTCTTTGACAAAGATGAGTAGAATATTAAGAATAAAAAGAATTTGTTGTAACTGGTCCAAAAATTTAAACATTAATGGATTTGAATTTCTATAGCACTTTTCTAGACACCCAAAGCGCTTTACATTATTGACCCATCATTCATTTACTCTCTCATTCCCCCTTGGTGGTGGTCTTATGAAACGTCTTGCCTCAGGACACAATAAACTAACTAACTACAACAGATTCAAACCGCCAACCCTTTAGTTAATGGATAACTCACTTTACCATGATTGCCCTAAACTGGAATATTTATACCACAGGTGTCAAACATAAGGCCTGGGGGATAAATACAGCCTGCCAAAGGGTCTAGTCTGTCCCTTGGGATGAATTTGTGAAATGTAAAAGTAGATATTATAATAATCACTTTAGTTCAGGTTCCACATTCAGACCAATTCAATCTGAAATGGGTCAGATCAGTAAAATCCCATCATAATAATCTATAAATACTTACAACTCCGATTCTTTTTGTCTTTGTAAATGTGTAAATATTTTCACATATTTACACTAAAACAAAGTATAGTTTCATACAATTTTTGAATAATGTGAACATGAAGAACCTGAAGCGTTTCAAGATAAGTCAGTGCAATTTTAACAATAATCTGCCTGATATTAAATATTTTGTGCATTTGTATTTGATCCACTAAGAGTTATAATGAACATGTGGATATGATAAACAGAAACATAATATTGTTAAAATTAGGCTTATTCTTTCATTGGTTTCATGGTATTCACATTGTTTGAACTGATAGTTTGTCTATGTAAACATTTTCATTATTTACTTTACCTTTTTTTCACTCTAAAATATACACATTTTTGGAGGTGACATTATTTTTATATTATTGTGTTAGTATTTCACAGGATTGGCCCAATTCAGATCAAATTTAGCTGAATGTGGCCCCTGAATTAACACCTCTGCTTTATACCCAGAGCCATGACAGATCTTCTGTTTCCTTCCATAGCCTCTTATCCACCAACATTTCCAGGAACTTTTATTGCCAGGGATTTATTTACCTGGGCAAAAGAAATGTACTGAAATCAGACTCTGTCTTTTTTTACTTGCTGACCTGAAGTCCTACTGAATTTCTCTTGAGTGTATTCAGCAAATACAGATGGACAAAAACATTATTGCAATGCATTTGTTAGAGACAGCTGAATGTGCTCAGATCATCTTTAACTACTCCAAAGAGTGTATCCATCCCTTTCTTGTACCTTCTTTTCATTTGCTCCATTTTCCAACTAATCGAAACACAAAGTGAAGCTTGTAGAAGTGGAATCAAGTCACATGCTGGCTTAAACATTGAAGGTGAATGTAAGTGAAGAATGCTATGTCTTCCATCAATCAGCATTCTTAAACACACAGCTCCACCCCTGAAGGATTCCAGGAAATCTGAAAAATCCTACCCTCATACTTTTAACTTTTTCAGGGAAAGTTAGGGGTTGAGGGAAAGCTTTTTACTTTGGTAATTTTGGAGGAAACATGCCAAGGTTTGTTTTTTAAATTCTGTGAGAAGTTCCTGCAGTGAAGCAGGGCCGTATGTGTTTACTGGCTGGTCTTGGCCTCTCCTGGATGGTAGCAATGTTTACTTATAATCTAGTGATAAATCTACATGCAGTATATCTGTGGGCAACAATACTCCTTTTTCTTATTCTTATGTAAAACGCAGACTACATTAACTCAGTATTGCCTCTGGAAGTACAAAGTGTTACTATGTGGCCTGCAGGAGACAAATGAGGCTAGCTGTTTAGCACATAACTTCAGTTGGAATATTTTCCATATTAATACATTACCTTCTTTGAGGGGGGGTAAATAGACAATAATAGTTATCACCATTATTGTCTGTTAGGGTCCAACTTCAGTCGGAATATTTTCCATATTAATACATTACCTTCTTTGAGGGGGGGTAAATAGACAATAATGGTTATCACCATTATTGTCTGTTAGGGTCCACAGATTTTGCTGCCCCTGTGCAGGCCGGAATCCCACCTCAGCTGTGCCTGCCATCACTTTCATTGCACCATGAGGTTTCTGGGAGACCCTCTGACTCTGTGTATTAGAATCCTGTGTTTCATGGTGGGTTGCTGACATCGCAGCTAACCCCTGGCGCCTCTTGTATGTGGGTCCTGGTGATGTGACACAGTTGGCAAGCAGAAGGAAAAGGGGTCCCGACTATGGGCCCAGGAAGTGGCGAAGTTCGTGTTGAAGGCACTGTAAAGCTCGCCCCCTGACCCTTCATGACCGAACCAGAGCTGGCTCCACCGTGGTGGAGGAGATGCACCCAGTGGGTCATAGTATCTCCCCCTGGTTCCTCCCAGCACCGAGCACCTGACCTGCTGAGGTTGAATCCCTCAGACAGACTGCGTGGACGCCACCTGTTCACCTCTCAACGGTTTCACTCCCTCTTGAACTCTGTCTTCAAATTTCTTTTCAACTTTCCCTTCAGGTACTTGTTGATTATCAGACAGTTCAGTATTTAGACTTAGATGGAGTTTACCACCCGCTTTGGGCTGCATTCACAAACAACCCGACTCTGAGAAGACTGGACCCCCGAGCCACAAGCGATCTTTTCTACGCCATATTTCCCACCCATCAGTGGTGGGCTCTTCCCTCTTCACTAGCTGCTACTGAGGGAATCCTGGTGAATTTCTTTTCCTCCACTTAGTAATATGTTTACAATCGGAAATGAGGGTCATAACAACCAATGCAAGCTTTTTTCTGTGGACCCCCCCCCCACTCACCCACTCTCTGTTTTTTTTTTTTTACATATAAATTGCACTCTGGGTATGTTTGTTTTCTTTGTTTCTTTCTATGTTTCTTTCTTTTTCATTGTTAACAATCTAGCAGCAAAACTGTTGCTTCAATTCATTTTAAATTTGGTTTATAGAATGCCAGTGACCCAGAATAGATTTCATTCAATTTCATAAAGAATAGGTCAAATTTTATAATTTTAATGAATTTCTGGAAAAAATGATCATTTATTTATAATGGATGACAAACCACATGTCTGTAGCAACAAAACTATTGGTTAAATTCATACCTAATCTGGTTTATACATTGCTGGTGACCCAGAATAGAAACGGTTACATTTTGGGAAAAGTAGGTCAAAGTTGAAAGTTTTTATGAATTTTTAAATTATTATTTTTTTCTCCCAGTTACTTATAATCTATAAATACACACATTTTGTTTCAATTCACTTCAAACTTAGCACATATATAGAGGCAATTGATACGTTGACATCACCACACGCATAGACATGATGACATCGGCTGGATCTATGCCAAAAAAAGCTACAATACAAGCAAGGGGCGGGGTTTACTGTGCCTGGCACCACTTGTTCAAACGGTTTTGAAAGCTTTACACTGAAACTATTGTCGATTGAAAAGTGGGTGCAGGGAAAGATTATAGGAGATGAGTTCTTCAGAGTTTTAATTTCCATGTAACCCCACCCTCATTATATGTTTGGCTGTTTCTGTGTCAGTGTTCGACTATAATAAAGCACAGGTTGGTCAGGTTGAGGCGCCATGTAATCAGAGCCTGGATTGCAAATTCTAGAGGAGGATAAGTCAAACATTAGGAATCAACCACCCAATCCCTTCTTTGTAATCAACACATAGACACACACATGAAATACACACCCTCCTGGCTCACCCCCTTCACACTCAGCGCAGAAACAGTACATTACATCACCCAAGGCATTATCAGGTCCTGACTGTCTGCTTTCACACATACTAAAATATTAGCTCCCCCCCCCCCCGGTCAGTCACCCACAACCACAACACAAAGGCTGACGTGGATGCTATCGTCTGCGACAGGGAACTTCCTGAGTGCATACTTGGCCATTTTTGCCTTCTGAAAAAACGGTGTGAGAAAGGTGAGAGAGGAAGGACAACTGGGGAGGGCACAACGCCATCCCTCCCTTCAACCCCTCCTTCATCCCTCACAGTCTCTGGCTCTTTTCCTCATTCACCCACACATCCAGTTTTCTGCGCTGTCATCTACTGTGGCACAGAGGCAACAAATGGAGAAAAAAAAAACCCTGCAGCCTCCTCCTGATGTGTCTTTCAAATTTAGACATGGAAAACTATGTGACTTTTCTATTCAACATAGAAATGAAGCCGTTAGTTCATATTTTACTTAACACAAAGCAATTCCCATCATGCATTACAGTAGCACTCTATGGCTAATATCACACAAATCACTCCCTCCAGGATTTCTTAGGCCTTTTTTTGAGATTGTTTCGTCATGAAATGTCTGATGTTGCATGAGCTTTTCCCAAAAATTGCACTGAAAGTACCGGTGGTTTTTAGATTTTTGGAAGTGAAAATTGTGATATATAGTTGTTATGATTTTCCCTTTTTGGAATCAAAATTAAGTAATATTTCAAATATTTAGTTACTGTAAAAATAATTCAAAGTCATTGTGATATGGTCCTTAAAACTACCTTTTACCAAGATGGCAAATAAACGATCACGAGTAGAAAAAAAATGACAAAAATAGAACAAAGACACTGAGATATTAAGACAACCTTTCAAATATGGCAAATAAAATATTACCTTGATGACCAAAATGCAGCAAAAAAAACTACTCTTCAGGAAAAGGTGGAAGGAGCAGCTCAAGAAGTCGCAAATCCCTGTGAATTCAGTGCGATGATGCAATATTAACCAATCACTGCCACTTTCCCATAAAATGTGGCTGATTATTTGTGACGTCTTGAGCTGCTCCTTCCACCTTTTCCTGTTTACCTTACATTACGAAGCAACATGTGCGCGGCCAGCAGTTCGCATTTGCCGACTAAAATTATGCACTAGTACTAACAGGTGCATTTGGAAGAGTACTTTTTTTGCTGATATTTTTGCCTTCCGGGTAATATTTTATTTGCTATATTAACAGTAACTAAATATTTGAAATATTACTTAACTTTGATTACAAAAATGGAAAATCGCAACTATTTATCGCAACTTTCATTTCCTCCCGCAAAACAAAAGCCTAAAAAGCACCGTAACTTTCATCGCTCATGCAACATCAGACATTTTAGGACGAAACAATCTCAAAAAAAGGTCTGAGAAATCCTGTAGGGACTGATTTACCTATAATTGGTGAAATTTCAAATGTCAATAAAAGTGCATAGAGGCAATTGATATGACGATATCAGCACATGCATAGACATGATGATACCACCTGGATCCATGTTAAAATAAACTGTACTACTGTGGTTTATTGTGCCTGGCACCACTTGTTATTTCTATCATTGTTCGATTTTTGCAACTGTGGGTTCCTTATGTATCTGCTGAAGTGGAACTGGTTTGAACTACTTTATATCTAGTTTCATGTACTTTGGACGTTCGATAAATCACAATTTATGGGAGAGGAAAGGAGAAAAACATTCTGATGTTAAAATCTGTTTTCACTATTTTTATGTGATCTTTGGTTTTTGTTGAGATACTGGATGATTTGACCATTTATTGAAATGAAACCATGTGGGAAGTCTGGATGTCTGAAATGTGCTCCTGTCGACACACTGCCTTATGTTTTGACATCAAAAGCAGAAAGTATCCGAGACAATGTGTTATGTTTAAAGGAATTATTGTGCTTTTCAGTATGTGAAATCTTCATATTGAAAGTAACTAAAGCTGTCGGACAAATGTTGTGAAGTAAAAAGAAGAATTTGCCTCTGAGATGTATGAAGGTGCATAAAATGCGTAAATAAGTAAAATACAAGCAACTCATATTTGTGCTTAACCCATAAAGATCCAGTATTACTTTTATGACAGTTCTTAAATGTTTTTTTTTTTTTCAATTTTTAACTTTTCTTAAGTGATTTATCGTCATTTATTACCCTGTTCTCTCCTAAAAGGGAGGCAAGGGTATTATTTCAGGTTTACTTTTTCTGTTTGTCTGTTTGTCAGCAACTTTACACAAAATCTACTGGACAAGTTTTCATGAAATGTTCAGAAAACATTTGAGATGGTCCAAAATATATCCCATTAAACTAAATATGTGTTTTGTAGTGATAAGAGAGGACAAATCAGGTCAAATGTTTGTGCGAGGGGTGGGGTTTGTTGTGCCCGGTGCTATTATTGACAGCGTATTTGCATTCTTAAGGGAAAAATATTTATTTTCCTACATTTAATTTAATGGTCATTATTGATGTTCATAAAAGCTCAAATTAAAGTTGTAGATTATTATATCAAAAACAGAGAAAATGGAGGAAAAAGTGACTCTTTAAGCAAAATAGATCATGAACTGAACATAAGATTAAGTGTCTCTATTTACTGTCATTTATTAAACTCTATGAGTTTCAATCAATCAATCAAACTTTATTTATATAGCACTTTTCATACATGTAGCATAAAGCGCTTTACATCAGACCCCCCCCCCCATTATTCTGCAATTGTAGGAACAATGTTAAGCGTAAAATGTAACTAAAAGCTAAGTTAAAAGGTAGGTTTTCAGTTTACCCTTAAAAATATGAACACTCACAGTGGACCTCAGATCCTCAGGTCGACTGTTCCATAGTTTGGAGCCATAAAAACTGAATGAGGCCTCACCATGTGTTTTAGTGGTAACTCTAGGGACAATTAAAAGCTTACTACCCGAGGATCTGAGGGTCCGACAGGGCTCATATGTTAAAAGCAGATCCGATAAATAAACAGGGCCACAACCATGAAGACATTTAAAAACCAATAAAAGCACTTTAACTGGTGAAATAATGTAGTAGAAGATGACACTGTTTCCACATTCGGTACAGAGCCTCTGAACGTCCATATGGGTCACATCTGATGACTATGAAAAGACGACAAACATGGATTAATAGGATTAATGGATCAACATTTTACATCAGTAAATGATTTTTGGTCACCGGTGGCTTTTTGGGTCTTTATGGGTTAAATAACTTGAATATTTCCTACCACTGTATAATAAACAGGATTGATATTGCTCAACATAGTATTGTAAATGAATCAAGTTCATGGATAAACCCATCATGAATCACCCTCCCTGATGGTGTCTCCTCCCAGCATGCTTTGTTTTGTTGACACAGTATGAGTGAGACTTAGCTGTTGTCTTTTTGTCGCAGCTCAGCAAAAACAGAACACGGAGGCTTCTTTCTTTTTCCTTGTTCCACTTTACTGCTGTTCTGCTCAGGACCAGCGCACTGTAAAAACTGATATACAGGAAGGTCATAAATGTCTCTTGGGTTCCAAGGATCTCAGTGTGTTTGTGCACATGCATGTAAATGTGCGCAGTGGGCTTAATGCAAGTCTGATGGAGTCATGACTAATCTATGAAGTCTAAACAGATATCCGAGAACAAGAGGGAAAACGTTTCTGTTTACTGGCTCTTTGCCGCTCTTTTCTCATGACAACAGATCCTAAACCTGGAAGCACACGCATCACAGAGCACCTGCATTCAGATGTTTTTCTCCGCACTGTTCCCCCTGAGCAGCAGTTTTGGCCCTAGAATAACCTTCTAATAGGTGACATCATGGTGTAAGATGATGTTTTAATGTTTTATATTCTAATTTTATTACAGAAATACAGTTTTAAACCTTTAAATCTAATTAGCAATAGTAAATTCTACCGATTTTTGTATGAATAATTCCACAGTGTGCAATATAAATATAGTAATATCCTCTAAAAATCAGTTGACAAGGCCATTTTTTGGTAGCTTTCTTTTTTTAAGCGAGATGAAACAAAAAAAAAGTCAGAAAATATATTCTTTAATATTCAAAAGCCAACCCTTTTTTTGCCCTGACATGATGCCAGGTGTGATGCTGGTGTTAAGCTTGTTAGTCTAAAAAGTAGACAGGAAAGATTTCATAAAATAAAGTTACAAAAATAAAATAAAAATCACACACATTCCTCTTGAACAGTCAAGTAGGTGCTGTATATCAACTGGAATAATAGCTTTTACTTTTCTTCAAACTGCTCTAAATCTCTGAGCTTGAATAAACTCGTATCATATTTCACATCCACCCAAAGTACTGTTCATACTGTATGAAATAAATCAACAAAGACAAAAGCTAAACACATTTTCTCCATAGTTTTAGTTCATGACATTGTAGTTAGTGTTAAAATAAATAAAACAAACAAATACATATATACACTGTACAAAATGACTATAGAATTAACAGCTAAAAGTTGGAAAATTGCAACATAAAAAAAACTGTAAGTGAAAATACAATGCAAAGTTGTTTATTTGAGAAGACTTTTGTTTTAACAATTAAATCAAATGTAGCTGTAGTTTTTACAGGAAGAGTATGTGAACAAAAGTAGATTTGTGTGTAGAAAATATGTATTTTGATTGTTTTAAGCAAATAAAACTGTAAAATTATGTTAAAATAACAGCCTATTTGCTTTAAAAAATGAAATAAAAAATTAATAAAGAAGTACATAATGAACAATTTAAGATTTTGAATAGATTAATCAACAGATAATTCAGTTGGTAGGATGAGTTGTCCAATGACAAAAGGGTTTGCAGTTCAAATTCTGCCTCTCACATGTTTAAGGTATTAAATGTACATGTTTAAAATGTTAAATCTACATGTTACACTCTAAAAAGAAGTGTTTCGCCTAACCCCCCCCCCCAAAAAAAAACAACAACAACTGTTTCCATTAGTCTTTCTTCATTATGACAACTGAATTTTAAATCGTCTTTAACCATTGAATTAATTAGCTTTTATCTCTACAGTCAGAGCTTATTTTAAGTACTGTACTTCTTAACTGTTATAATAAGTGGAAGTCATTAATTTGGTAATTCAAAACAATATGTTAAGTCAACTGTCACAACTGTCAGCAGTCACAGGGTTAAACAAAATATATTTTACTCAATGAAAGTCACTTGTAGCAAATTTAAAGCCATTATATATTATATTCACCACGAAATGTTACTTCATCCTCCTGCACTGTCGTATTCAGTTGTTTGGGCAATTATATATGTCAAAACCAGAAAAGGACATGTCAGTAGTCTATCACAGTACAACCTAGTGGCCTGGCATAACTATCCAATCGTATTTCGCCAACTGTTGCATCTTTATATAAACAAATATTTCCTCCTGAATACACTCGTCTGAACGCAGATGAAAAACTAAAGACGAGACGCCACTTTTGCATTTTCTGTTTTCATCATCTCCGTATAAATTTAGCCTCAGAGTGTACTTTTAAAATGATGTTTATGATTTGATGTTATTAGTTACAGGATTATTCTGGCAACCACAGCTGCCAGCTTTATTTTCGTAAGAACAAGATTTTTTTTTTTTTTTTTTTTTTACAGTGTCTATATTTTTGTAATCCTTTTCCTTTTACCTCAATCCACAAAATGGTTTCTTACACTTATTGTTTTGTTAGTGTTGTTCAAGAATCTTGCAGTGGAGCTCATCACTGTCCCAGGAGGGCTATAGAAAAGATGAGAAAGAGGGGGGGGGGGGTGTCTTGCTAAGCTGTTGGCTGTCTGGGCCAGACTGGAGACTCTCTGTAACCGCACTTCTATAGAGATGAGAGTTTAGCAGACTGTTTTTGGCCGCTGTCCCTCATTCCTGTGATTCCTCAGTGCCTATGGGCATTGGCACAGAGTGAGGGGTGGAGGGAGAGGGGGCTAAGGCTTAGACCCCACTTTACAGGGTCAGTCACTGCCCCAGGTGCACATGGGGAAACACTTAGCCGCTCTCTCATTGTTCCATATCTCCATCTGCCTGCGTCTCCGAACCGTACACTTTCTCCCTTTCATCCCTCCTGCTCCAGCCACACTCACTGTTCTCATTCATGCAGTATCATGCACATGAAGTACATGCATTTCTGAGTGTTAATATCATCATCTACCGTGTGGTCTGCACTCACTGCTCCTCATTATCGTCTGAGAAGTACAACTTCTCTTTGATATGGGTCTTTTATTCCCTGTACGAGACATCATCCCTTACTATGGTCACTTGTGTTTCCCACTGCACTCCAAAACCCCATACCTGGTACGCTCATCAAACAGACGTTGTCTTTGGCAGCAGCTGTAACATTGCTTTACCTGGTTGAGAAAAAGAGAAAGTTATTCTATACTGGCTGTAAATTACAACTATGGGACTATTTTTGTTAGACTTTTGGTTCCCAGTGGAGTCGGTTTTTGGCGGCAAACAAGGCTGTTTTTCTGTAACACACCGGTCTACATAAATCTCCCAAAATTATAGCCCCCTTCCATTTTTTTCATGTTTCTTAAAATAAGACTGAAAATCAATCTTCCAAATGAAGACTGAATGTGTCTGAGTGCCATCAGTCAGTGCCTCTCACGGATAATACAAACCGGATTTAAAAGCGCCGTTCATTCACTGAGGGAAAGAACAGGCAGCGTCGGTTGAAATTGATAAAGTGAGATTTTCAGCTGAGTGAATGCGAATCCTTTCACTTTAACTAATAAATCAACTTGAATTCTCTAATGGAACGGTATTACAGAGAGCAGAGGAAGAAATATTCTAATCCTAGGGTTCAGCAAAAGAATTAATACCCACACTGCTGATGTATTTATAAAATTCCAAATTAAAGTAGGCAGTGTTGAATCAACTGCTTTGGTTTTTTTGTTTTTTTAATATTGGAAATAAAATCATAATCCTATAAGAAAATGTCATCGTCAAAATTATTAGTTGAACCCTGGAAGACTGAATGTGTGGAAGATTGAACCTTCCAATCCAAGTCCAAAAGACTGAGTTTTTTTTATGTCTAAAATAAAAGCTTGAGTCATGATACTCTTCTAACATTATGCCCCCCCCACTCCTAAAATATATTCTTAAAATATCATTCTTTTTCCTAATCCTGTTTTATTTTATTTAACTTGAATGCATATTTAACATTGTTTTGCAGTACATACTTAAGTTTAAAAATCAGTCTGTCATCTTTTCATGGTCATCGCATATGATCCATTTTGACGTTCAGAGGCTCCTTAGTAACTGTGAAAACACTGTCGTCTTCGACAACAGTGATTCAACCCATGTAGTTGGGTCTTTGACAATGGATGGACACACTTGTTACCCTGCCCCCAAAGGGGAAGAAAGGGGTTTTGTTTTTGGTTGAGTTTGCCTGTTTGTTTGTTCACCCTCTAGCCGCAAAACTATTGGTTGAATTCATACCAAATTGGGTTTACAGATTACCAGTGACCCAAGACAGATATGATTGTTATGACTCCAGTCTTTTGTGTCATGTCTTTGTCTATTTTTTGTGTGTCTTCCTCTTTTATTCTGTCTTTGTTAGTGTTTGGAGCTTTTATTTGTCATGTAGGTTCATGTCACCTTGTCTTGCTTTTCTTCGTGTCACAGGTGTTTTTAATCCCAGTTAATTTTCCCTCATTTGTCACACCAGCTTTCCTCTCTATACAGTGGAAACATCTTATAGTGGTCACGGATATAGTAATCAACCGCCTTGGGACAGAATAATTTCTATAGGGAGCCTAAGTGACGCGATTCTATTTCCGGTCGATTTCCGGGCAATGGGACCTAAGTGCCATAAAAAAAAAGAACTCGAGTCAATGGAGTAATTTTCTGGTCCCGTTTGAAATGTGCTACTGTTTTCACATATGATGTCTGTGATACATTTTCACATTGAGAAAGCACTCACTTTGGACAGGCATCCAAAGTTACGTTAGGTTTTATGAGAGTAAGTAATAGACTACAACGTTCGTCTCACAAATATTACGTCATCGCCAAGCTTCACCATCAAACTCTTTGAAAATGGCTGTGACTTTGGCGAGCTTCACCTCCTTCTTTCAGGACGAAGGCAAGGGCATCAAACGCGGAGAAGACAACTTTAAATCGGGGCATGTGGAAAGTGCCAGCTACTCCGGGGGAGAGATAGTTGGTCGAGTGAGAGCCAGCATGCGGGACAAGCTCTCGTCAGCCGGGAAGCTGTAGAGGGAACATGTGGAAATGGTGTTGTGATTACACTGGGGCACAAAGCACGCAGGCATTTTCAAATGAAAAATAGAAAAAGCGGTATACGGTTTTGAAAAGTTTGCAGAGAAAGATTCTGCTGTGACGTCAGCTATGCGACGTCTGATATGTCGTCCAAACAGAGTCCAAATAATTACACATTTTGACACGCCAATAAATCACAAAAAACGTATCAAAGAAACTCCAAACGCACATCACTGGTTATGATTACAGTACAGCAAATGTGTGATTCAGGGCATAAAGTGGAGCAGAAAATAATTATTTTCTCCTCATCCACTCTCATGTTACATTTTTCCGAATTTAGGCCCAGTGGACCGACCGGAAAGGGCGCAGACTTAGGCTCCCTATACAACATCTGTTTAAATAACTTGTTTATAATATTTAAAAAAATCCGCTTATAATGTTAATTTTTGGCCATTTTATGAATGTAAACATGCAAAAAAATAATTTTAAAATTACGTGTAGCTATTTAATTTTTTACTCCCATGATTCCTTTCTGGACGTGTGCATCTGCCCGGCAAGCTAGCTAGCTAACGTAACCAGTTGACACCGGTCAGCGACTGTGCAAATCGTAGGTAATGGGCAGCATCTTGTCTGCCTTCCTGTATTCATGTGTGTCTGTATTATTTTAAAATAGGTCATTTTTTGTTTTGTTTTTTATGGGTTTCGACCTGAAATAAAGAAGAAGACTAAGGTCGCTAATCATGGCTGGAAAAAGGAAGTCATTTTCTTCATGCGGAGAGCCGCAACACAAAACAGAGGTAGCTTTAATTTTCTTGATGCTGTTATCTTCTATGTTGTTGTTCTATTAAACATTATTTTCAGACATGTTAAAAAAGCACCGGTGGCACATCAGAGCCGACTTACATAATAAGTTACCATTAGAGTTATGTCTGTACACTACACAGTCCACTGTCATTAAACTGACATGATACAGTACTGTAATAAAATTCACTAAATGCTGAAGCATCCGTTTCATTTAATTTTTCTCATTGTAAAATTATATATAAATGCCATTTAGATTATATTCTGCATAAAAATAAGTGAAATACCCGTAAATTAGGTTTTAGTAATCAAGTAATTGTGTGTGTTCAAATTGGTTCTGGACCAACGTGATCACTATAAGCGGTTTCCACAGTGTAAGCTTTTGGTCTGTTCTTTTGTATGCCCTGGTTTCTACAAATGAGTTATATTATCCTGGTTGTAGTCTGCTTGTTATTGATGGTGTTTGGGTTTTTTGGATTTGTTTTTTTTTTGCCGCTGTCTGACTATAGCTGTGTTTCCACTCCCCTTGGAAATTCACAAAATGTAAATAGTGCTATAAAACTATATAAAACTATATTGCAAAAAACGCTTTCATGATGTGTTTTTCGACGTTTCGATGTTCCAATTCAATTATATTATTGAAATAGAATATCAATATCAATATCAAAATCAAATATTGAATTCCATTGCGCTTTTGAATAGCGCAATGGAAAACACCTTTCCGCAACTATACATCACAGGATATTTGCTTACATCAAATGTCTCCTAATATCTGGTACTCGGAACAGGTTGCGAGTTTGTAGAGGGCAATAGCAACACACTTTTGAGAAGGGACTGGCGGCATGAAAAGTCTGGTGCAACAAGTCTCAACAGCGTCACACAGCTCATTGAATGTGGCTCGAGTCATTCTGAAATGTAGTATCCACAGTTCATCATTCACTATCCTTTCACAGAAATCTATGATTCCTGCCCTTTGCCACACATAAGGACTTTGTCTATAAACCATTGCCTGTAGTCTGCGTCTCCTGTTGAACACTGACAGGACAACCGCAGTCGCTGTAACCATAACGACACCTAGATGCAACCGGTTTTGGGCGTCCATTTTCCAGCAGTGTAATATCGCGGGATCTCACGAGATTTACAACGCTCCTGTTAAGAACGATTATCAACTATCAATGGAAACATGTTAAACGCGCAAATGTACTTTTCGAAATTTGAGAAATATCGCTATTGTCTTGTGAAAAACTGTAATGAAAATGCAACCATATTTGCTGTGTGGTTTCTCTGTGGTTGGATTTTTGCCTGCCACCCAATACGTGCCTGCCTGACCCTCAACAGAACCCTTTTCTGACTCAGATCCTCAGCCTGACCTGTTTCTACACACTGGTAAAGTGTTTTGGTTTCCCCCTTTGCCCTGATTTGACCCACCATCCCGTGTGTGAACTCTTCCTGTCTGACTGTTGACTCTTGATTCTCCTCCAGTTACGACACCTGGTGTTGTTACATCTAACCAGACGATCCAATTCCCTGGAGAATTTACATTATTTATTGTATTATTATTGTTAATAATAAATATTGTAATTGTAGTCCCAGTCTTCCAGTCCTGCATTTGGGTCCACAAGTTTGTCTGACTCTTTACACTGATTACATTTTGGTAAGAGTAAGTAAAAAGTCCCTTTTTCCCATGTATTTTTCCACATTTCACCCCCATTTACTTATGAGTGAAATTTCACATGTCTGTAGCAGAAAATCTATTGGACAAATTCATACTAAATTGGTTTTATAGATTGCCATTCACCCAGAATAGATGTCATTGCATTTTGTGGAAGTCCACTTTTTTTTTTTTTTTTTTTATCAAGTTTAAAAAATTTTTTCTTCCCACATTTTCATCTATCTGCAATTAATATGCTGTTGTCAGCAGGATTGATGCCAAAATGAGGTACTATATATGATGGGCAGGGTTTGTTCGACCTGGCACCAGTTTATGTTCAGTTAATGATATTATTGAAAAATGACTTTCATCATTTTTTTCTATTTTGATATAATAGCCTTTGAAATTTTCAAGAACGTCTATATTCTTGAATATTCTTAAATTAAACATATGCAAGTACATAATTTTTTCACTTAAAAATGCAAAATACAGAGGACAATATTTAAATCAATGGTGATAAATCATTGTAAATATGTCACATAGACAAGAAAATCTCACATGGGAACTAAAACAGAAGTGACACTGGATCTTTATGGGTAAAAGAGTGTAAAAATGAAACAGAAAATACTCAACCCATAAAGGAAGACTTAATACATGGATTTTATAGAGAGCAGATGGAAGATAGAAAAGCAACTAAAGCTGTCAATCAAATACAGTAAAGTATAAATGTACATAAATTACAATTGAAATACTGAAGTAGAAGTATGTTCAGATATGTACTTGTTACATTCCATCGCTGGGTAAAAGTGACACCACGACCATGAGGCAGTGGGTGTGTGTTTTGTGACCCTGCCCTGTTAATCCTGCTCTGATGCAGCGTTGACTCATGTGGTGTCAGGTCCAGTGGCATCTCCTGCTCCTGGTGCTCATAGGGACAGCATGTCCAACTGCCTACAGCCAAGGTGGGAAGATCAAGATAGGCACAACTGCCACATTACAGTCTTTAAGAGTCACTGGCTCATACACTGATGTAACGAGGGTGCAACCTGACCTAAGGCTTAATGAGCGGCGTGAACAGCCACAGGGTCCAACAGGCTAACCAGGCAGTGACACATCACTAAAATGGATTTTTATCCAGGTTGAAGTTTGGATAAACATAAGACTGAAGAAAGATTCCCATCCAGGCTTTGGAGTGTGTTTTTCATAATGTTAAAGAGCAATCTACCTGTCAACAGCTGTCACTTTACAACATGACTTGCTTTTTATTATTGTCCATTTACAGACTATTTCTACAGAAAGTAAACACGTTTTTACAAGTTGTCACAAAGCTGCTTTTAAGGCGGTATGTCATCTCGGAGTATCTCCCTCCTTTTTTGCTCAATATATCTTCTTTCTTCTGGCCTTTTCCTCCGCTCTCCATCTCACACCCCACCCTCCTCCTCTCCCCGCATATGGGATTCGCATTTGGCTTCTCTGGACGTTTCCTTAATGTGATATTATGATACATTATCTGAAGCCATTTACTCCCTGTCACCACCTCTTATATGGACACAAGCTGAGTAAGCCAAGGAGAGGCGGTCAGATTCTGTCCAGGTGAGTTATGACCATTTAATTTGACACCGTTCACTGTGGTGATCATTTACAATGCCTGAAAGTGTAATCAAAATACAAACTGTGCTTACGTGGGTCTGTTTCTTCCTTTCTCTCTAGGAGCCTGTTGGTGGTGTATACGTTTTCACCCTCTCCTGCTGCTGGCTGTAAATCGCCTCTGTCGAAGGTGTGTGTGTGTGTGTGTGCGTGTGTGAGGGAACAGAAGGTGAGAAATTTGGGGGTCAGCTGAGGTCTTTCAGGTAATTGTGCTTCTTAAACTTTTGACCCACTAAGCTCTACTTAGTGCAATGCAGCTTGCTCCCCTTATTTCCCCCGAGAGTTCAGAGTCTGCATACCACAACTTGCATGCATGTATGTGTTTGAGGTACAATGAGTATCTGAACACATGCTGTCAGCTCATGTTATTTTTTTTTTTCACCCATTTTAGCATTTCTATTCCCAGACTATTTGACAGCCTTTTTCTTATTTAATCAGCTTATGAAAAATGCATTAGTTTTTTTCCATGTTGTGCTTTTCCCCTTCTCCTCCGTCTGTGCGAAACATGTTGAAAGAATGCATCCTCGGCTAAACTACGATGAGAGCCATTTGTCTAGCCGCATCTTTTTCTCCACAAGATTTAGTTCGCACCTCATTTAGAACATTATGCTTGTACTATCACTGTCACTGCTCTTACTGGTGACTTAAGCTGTTTAATAAACGGCCAAAAAATGCAAACGGTAAGAGCAAATTCACTGCTATCACGCAGTACATCACAATAAATTGGCAGCGGAGAAGGCATGACCTCTGTTTCGGTGATGTCTCTCGTATTCATCTCAATTAACTTCACAGTCTGTCTTCAGGTTGAACCATGTGAGAATGATAGATGAAGTTGGATCTGTTGTTTTCATCATTTCTAAACCTACAGCCACAGAATTTAATTGTTTACAGATGAAGACAAATAATCCAAAATGAAATATCCATCAGATGATTTGTATATTTCTAAAACTGAGTGATGAGTGCATTACATTTTTCCACTAAAATTCTTATGTCATCATTTGAGAAATTAGCTGCCGCACTGATTATAATTTTAGAATAAGGTCTGCAGATGTTCGACGATGAGTGAAGTCAAACATGCTTTTTGAAAGTATAACTCTTCTTGCAGGTGGACAATATACAACATCACAAACCAATCTTCAGTAGCTGCAGTTGCAACATATATGTTCCCATCATGAGCAGATTGCAGAGGTGAGTTATTTAACCCTTTCTTCTTCTTGGTTTCCCTCCTCACCTGCTCCACCCACACACCCCCGCCCGCCACTCATGTCATGATACGAAAAGGCGCGTGAAGAGGAAGGCCACAGGGGCCAGTTGTTTTTAAATAAACTAAATCTGCTAACAGTTTTATAACCCTGACCTCGTAAAACTGGCTGCAGCTTTTGGTCAGTTCTCTCCTGATGGGGTGAGCAGAGCTGTCCAGGGCTGGAATTCCCATTTGCCGCTGTAGAGCGTGTCGGTGTGTCAGCTGGTGTGTGTGTGTGTGTGTGTGTGTGTGAAAAGAAGAGAGAGAAAGGGCGTATGATGATATACGATTGCTGTGTCACGATCCACATGTGACGACCGTCCTCACAGACGGAGCATCCAGGCTGCTCCCTCCTTTTTTTTTTTTTTTTTTTCTTTTTCTGGTGATTTCCATGTAATAGAAAAAAGTGAGGAAGAGAGTGAGAGAGAGGAGGTGAGAGAGACAGTGAGACAGAGGGAGGAGAGAGTAGAGCTCAGGCAATCAGTGTGTGAGAGAGGTAGAAACAGGAGGAGAGAGGAGCTGGCTGGGAAACAATAGTTGAACAACAAATCCAGTCTTGCGTGCAGGAAGGAGCTCAACGTCTGTGGATACTTCTGCCTGTCTGTCTGTTGCAGAGCGCTGAAGGTAAGACAATAAACCTGGGTATCACAGCTCAGGATCAGCACTTACAGGTATATGGGAAACCTTGATGATTCAGCCGTCTTCTTCTTCTGTGACAATAATCATGCACCTCTCATCGCGACTTTTTGACGGGTCACAGACAACTATTTCAAGATGATGTGATGCTTGTTTGTCTTCTGAGTCTTACCTAAGTTTCAATTCACTTCTGAACAATTGAACATCCCAAAAGCTCAGGTGTGCATTCCTGTTTTATTACAGGTACTTTCTGGCCCACATGTGTCCGAAAGCTGCAAGTGGTTGTGATTAGGACACAGTGTGACATGATGTGTAATAGGAGGAAACATATTTGTGTTGGCTCGTGTGGATTTGCTAATCAGGCACTGACAGCAAGCTTGGAAGGATAGTGGAACTCGGGAAGTGTGTGTGCACAAAATCCTGAGGTTAATAGTGGTGTAAATTACTTTGGATATGTGTTTTACAGGTGTGTGCGTTTATGTCCATGAGTGTATGATTGACTTGGCCTGTTCTATTGGACCCTGAGGCTGCTGGCTTATGTTAGAAGGAGATGATGACAGATATAATAGACGCTGTGGTAGGTAGATAGGAGGAGGAGACAAGCTACCACTTCCATCTAACTGGGAAAGCGAAGCATGCATGTGAGAAGGGAGAAGGTGTTTAAATGAAAAATGAAGTGACTACAAAGGGTAGAGGGATAATGAGAGGAGAAAAAAAGTTCAAGTAGGAAGAAAAACAGCTGAGAAAAGAGGCAAGAGCAGTGGTGATCCCTTCGGAAGGACAGGCAGTGCCAGCAAAAGACACAATGAATAGAAGAAACAGAATGAAACTGAGATGTGTGAGAGGAGGAGAGAGAGAGAGAGAAAGGACTGGAGGAGGTGAGAGTGAGCCGGACGCAAGAAGACGAGACAAAGAGATTGAGACGACGTGATGCAAACATCCCTCCAGACACCACCCCCCACACACACACCACCACCACCACCACCACCACTACTTGACACTAGTGACACCAGATGAGAAACAGTTTTTACAGTAAGAAATCCTTTTTTTTTTTTTTTTGCTTGCTAGGATCAAGTTAGCATCCTCACCTCTAACTAAGAATCACTGTTTGGAGAAGAAAAAGGCGAGGAGTAGGAGGTGTGTTTGATACATCACACATTCAGCCAGGTGCAGATAGACAGCAGTGCTCTGGCAGAAGGGGTGCATGCTTGGTTTTGTGTCTGCAAGTCTGTTCTCATGTTTCATATTCTCACACACACACATACACATACACAGGGGGCCATTGTGAGTGTATTTATTTGGACAGTGTTGAAGCTCCGATAGGCAGTTTGCAATGTCTCACTGCCGGAGGAATGTGCTTCTGACAAATGGATGCTCTGCACGAACTGCAGGCCATCGAGAAGATACATAACGCCGTCCTGCCAGACAGGCATGTGACAGATCTGTGCTGCCCCAAAGCAACCTGGTCCACTGCGATAAAACAAACGTGCGTACAACTCCTTCACTCATTTGTACACCCAAGGCTCCAAGCTCAATGGATGTTTGATTTGGTTTCATGCGCTGCTTTAACCCTGCAGCTCGCTATGTCCTCAGCAATATTCAGGATGGAGATGGAGATAGAGATGAGGTGCGTAGTGTGGTGACCCAGTAGGATTTGGAGCCCTTCTCTGGTGCAAAGGTGGAAAGTACATGAAATAATAATAATAATAATAATAATAATAATAATAATAATACAGTCATAGTCAATGAATAAAAACTCCTTTAAATGCCTCAGAATAGTCAAACTTGGGTGTCCTTTTCTTTCTGTCTTTGTCTTTCTGAGAAGTCTAAATTGTAAAGCTAACATAAGCTTAGCTCCAGCTCACATGGCCGCCTGTCATTGGCTGTACAGTGCTTTCAAATCCACACTGTTTGTCTTATCTTTACTGGGGGGGATATATTTAGTGAGGAGCTTAGCTTTTAGGAGGTTGGCGCGTGGGGAGGGTGAGAGAGAGCGTGTATGTGTGTGTGAGAGAGAGCGAAAGAGTAAGTTTGTGTGTGCTATCGGGAGCTGGCGTCAGTAGACAGTTGAAGAGCTTGGCACTCTGCATGCCAAACTGTGTGTGTGTGTGTGTGTGTGTGAGTGATTGTGTGTGGCTGGAAGACAGGTCTATGGGTTTGTATCCCCCCCGCCTTGCTACAGTCAGGAATCTGCCCTTTAGTTTATTAAAAGCTGGTGAAACAATGGAGGGAGGTGAGGCTAGGAGGAGGAGATGGGGGGTAGACAATCATGACGTAAACTCTGGGCACGGTGCATCAAGCAAGTAAACGAGAAAGGACTTCGGTGATGCAGTTGAAAGGAAGAAGGTACGGCGAGATAAGAGGAAGTGAAGGAGAAAGGTATTCATGACACACTGCAAAAATCTAAATCATCATTTGTCAGGTCGACCGGTTACTGTTACCTGAAAAACCCCAGGAGTAGTTTTTTTAGTAGAATAAAAATATAATGTACTGAGTGATAATTTAAATGTAATACGGTTTTTCCATGAAAAGTTTAGTTGCTTTCCTCAGAAAGTCTTAAAACGACACGTTCTCCACCTCCAATGATACATTTGGAATCTTTAAATCTGTAAATATTAGTTATTTCTTCCAGTTTCTCTTTGAATTTCATGTTTCTCTATACACTGCAAAAATGTAAGTCTTACGAAATGTATTGTTTTTTCTTTTCTAGTCCAAATATGTCATCACATATAAAATTTGTTTTACTTCAAGAAATCTCCCCAAGATGATTTTCACTTGTTCCATTGGTAGATTTATTTTGCTTGAATGAAGAAAAATACATACATACATACATACATTAAAAAATGAAATAATCTGCCAATGGAACAAGTGAAAATGATCTTGGTTAGATTTCTTGAAATAAGATTTTCTAGATCTATTGTCTAAAAATAAGTTCTTTATATCTCACTGTAAAGTTACTCTTCAGGTAATTGTCTTATTTTAAGTGTGATGAGAGAGTTAGATTTTGGATTGGATTTCCATTTGGATTTCTTCCAGTGTTGCTGATAAAAATGAGACTTCCTCTAGTGTAGGTACCTGCCAGTTCTCTGCAACCCCCCCCCCCCTTCCCTTCATCTCTTTATTGTCCATTTGATGCACCTGTTTTCTCGCATGGTTGCAAGGTTCTCTAACTACTGCAGACAGGCCCGTCCCTGGACAACAACTGTGTGCTCAGCTGCCGGCTGCCACGGCTGATAAAGTAGAGTATCCCCCCGAAGATTCAGACCCTGTGTGTCATCAAAACAACGTCCCTGCAATGTTTAAAACCCCACAGAACAAACCGCAGAAATACCACATAACACAACCCATTGTATGTACGTTCAGAACGTGTGCTGGTTTGCATGTGTGAAAACAAAAACCCATACGTAAGGTGGGCAGGGGAATATTTATACATGCACCCCACTGTTAAGAACAAAACATGTTTGAGAAATTCTTTTCTACACAACATATGGCTTCGACAGTTGGATGGCTTCATGGTGACTGAAAATTTGGAGAAAATGTCATTGTTTTAGTTTTACCTAGAGAACAAAAGTCGTCTTCATGACCAGTTCTGTGCCACATCTTTAGTGGATGAAGCTTTGGTGTATCAGTAATTGTAACCAGCTACTTTTCTGCTGGATATCTGCACAAAACTCTACCGATATTTGCTAAGTCTCTTATATCGATTATTTATTTATTATCACGACATGACACAACAAGTTATTTCATAAACATGGTGATGAATGTAAATATGTTGATTTATGAATATGAATGAATGAATATATCTATTAATATAGTTTCGTATTATCACTCGGTCTCCGGCTAAATTAAAACATGATGTGGTTTCCTGGTGGGTCCACACGTACTGCACCATGTTTCTTTTAAAGGGGACATACCATGCCCATTTTCCATAAGTGAACACAGTTCCGTGGTGACATGCTTTGGTCAAAAGACCACATTGATGAAGATATACAGCAGCCTCTTTAACCTGGAGAAACGGGACTTTTCAAAACACTTGCTTTTAGTGCCTCATGCTTTCACGCAAATGAGCCACAGCTGACTCCACCCCTCTCTTCCGCATTCTACCTACAGGAAGACTAAAAAGAAATGGAACCTGAAAGTCGAGGCAGAGAAAAAGAGACAAAGACGATCATTAAATAAAATCATTCAACTGAGTGAGTTTCATAGCCCAAGTTCATTCTGGTCTGGTTCATCTGAATCTGGTCCGACCAGATGAGCCACCACACCACGGTCACAGTGCCAGATTGATTAGGAGTATGACTGAAAGATGTATACAATCTTGACTATACAAACCTTGACCTTTGAACTTTACTCAAATGGATCATTGCATCTGATGCACATTAGCTATATGTATATGTCCATGTAATTGCATGGTTATATCTCAAGTATTCATTGAGTTATAGCATGATATGTCTCTACGGACACACACACACACACACACGGTGATGACAATAATCTCTCCCAACCAATGTTGGGTGAGGTTAAAAAATTGCATTATGCTAGAAACCCAGCACCTTGACTTTCCTGGTTCTCAGGAGAATATACCTTGAACAAACATAAATGACACTTACACTCTTTTTAACACTTTAACTTTACTAAACTGCATTTTACAATAATGCTGGAGCCATTTGTTTGATTTCAGAAAGAATTTACAGTTTAATTTCCAGAACTGAAAGGTGTCCCTGTCTGATGACTTGGCACATTTGGGCGGTTGCATCTCGGCAGGACAAAGTCAGGATCCAAAAAACAATGCACTTCTATTTGGCAGAAAAACAAAGAGCTCATACTGTCAAATGACTGGAATCTTAATAAAGAGACGACTCACTGCAAATCATCCGACTCTTGATGAAATTATAGATTTGTCCCATCTGTCCCAACAGTTCGTCTGGCCCGTGGTGTCTGAAAAGTGCAGAAAGGATCCATTCTATCATAGTCAATTAACATAATATATACAGTATAAGCTGTTGAACAAAAACCGCACATATGACTTCTCTATAGGCAGCAACAGTTTTTTTATTACTAATGACAATTTAACTGTGTATTTTAATTGATTACAATTATAATACAGCAGTGTATAATATTTATGAGTGGAGGTTATGTTCTCAACAGGGTTGCTCTATTTGTGTGTTTGTTGTGTTCGCAAGATAACTCAAAAGGTTATGGACACTTTTAGATGAACTTTTCAGGAAATATTAATACAGGTACAAGGAACAAATGATTATGTTTTGGTGGTGATTTTGTTTTTGTCCACCTCTTTGTAAAATCTAGAGAAGTGGTCACAGAGCGCAGACTCCGCCAAGGCAAACCCATGTTTCTCACAAACAGACGGACAAGGGGGAAAAAATAAATAAAAAAAACAATATCCCTCTCACATTTTGGGGAGTGGTATATCCCTGAACGCTCCTTATCATTAACCAGACAACTATGATGTCATAGCATGAGGCATCCCCAGGTCATGACCTATAATTAACATGTGATTGTTTAGTGACTTTAAACTGAATTGATCAATTCCTTGTGGACAATCTGGGAATGTGTAAGTTGTTCAAAATTGAATTAATTATTTTGCTCCATGATATTTATTGATATAGAAAACTTTGAGCTTAAGGCCGTACCACCCTGAACATGCCCCATCTTGTCTGATCTTGAAGCTAAGCAGAGTTGGGCCTGGTCAGTACTTGGATGGGAGATGGTTTGGGAATACCAGGTGCTGTAAACTTAAGGGAAAGGGGCAGCACGGTGGTGCTGCCACAGCAAAAAGGACAGTGGTTCAATTCCAACACCAGACCTTTCTGTGTGGAGTTTGCATGTTCTCCCCGTATCTACATGGGTTTTCTCCAGGTACTCCAGTTTCCTCCCACCATCCAAACACATGCACTGATAGGTTAATTGTTTCATTTAAAGTAGTCATAGGTGTGAATGTGAGAGTGATTGTTTGTCTATATATGTTCAGCCCTGAGATGAACTGGAGACTCATACAGGGTGTACCCCGCCTTAACCCATTGTAGCTGGATTAGGCCCCCAGTGACCCCCGCGACCCTAGTGAGGACAAAGCGGGTTCAGATGATTAGACAAGAAAACTTGGAATTTCAAGTTATCACGTTATCACGTTAGCATGAAGGATATCCGGCGGCATCGTTCAAAACAAACATATAATGATAACTTTTGGGTGGTTATTATGTGTTTGGGTGTGTGTGTGTGCGTGTGCGTGGGGGAGGGGCAATATGGCTGGGTGGAGGTCTGCGCTCTCCGAGTACTTTTCTAGTTTTGTAATTTTGTAACAAAGGGACATGCTATTCTACAGCAGTGGTAGAAAGTGAATGTAAATATAGCATATGCGTGGTACTTTAGTACATGGTTCCACTGGTGTCAAATGCCACTGCTGTGTCTGTGTGTAGGTCTGTGTGTGGCATTCTCCTCTCTGTACTCTGTAAAAGAGACATCACAATATCACTCCTTAAGCTTGGAATCACCATCTCATAACTCTCAAAGTCCTAAAGCCTGAAACCAGAGGGACTGTGGTATGCAGGGAGGGATTGTGTTTGTGGTTCTGTGGTTTGGCTCTCCACATATTCTTAACTGAGTCTGGATCTTTTTGCAGATACCTGGCCTTTCTTAAACGATCTACCCCCTGTATATCTGTGTCAACAAAATGAAGGTGAATTGACTGAATTAGATTTTCCCTATGAAATGTAATATGTTCTTTAATGAGCAATAATTGCAGATCATGAGATAAGTCACCGCATTTATTATGAGTGTATACATGATTCATGCCTTATGATCGTTTCATCTGCCTGCAGGCCTCCAGGTGGGGGTCTCTAATTATTTCTTAAGTACCAAGAATGCCACATTGGCCCGTTGGAGGGGAAGGGAGAATGCTTTAAATTTTAAGGTTGTTTTTCCAATTTCTGAGAATGATTTGTTTTAGAACGGCTGAACCAAATGACTTTAGTGTTGGCTCTGCAGCAGAAGCGGGGGGCCAACAGGGTAAACATCCAGGATCAATTATTTTGTTGCTAGGTTGTTGGGTGTTTTTTTTTTTTTTTTTTTTTTTTTTTTTTTATTATTATTATTCGTCAAATATTTTTGGCTCCAGCTGTGCTAAGTGAGGATTTGGTATTTGGCTTTCAACACTGTGAATGCATTTGGACTGCTGCTTGGATAATCTAAGTAATTTGAAGACATTTCCTCTGGTTTGGGGGAAATCTTAACGAACATGTTTTATATGTTCTGTCAAGTTAAACACATTAATAATGAAAGTAAATGGTACATGCGGCTCCAAACAAATCTAGTCTTCATCGGTCCAAGTGCTCAGTTTATACAATTAGGCAGTGACAAGCTTACTTTATGCCCCCCCCCCCCCTTCCCACTCTCCCCCACCCCCCTCGCCCCTGATAAACAGGCACCACTCTGGACCACTTGTGTTGGACACACTTCAAACATGGGGTAATTGTGATAACTAATTTCTGGATGTCTGCACGACAGAACCCACTCTCTTACTGAAACAAAATATCTCTTTACCCACTTGAAGCAGGAACAGTGTAGCCACTGTTTTGTACCATTTCACCACATGCTGTTTTCCCAGTTCCCAGGACTATGAGCATGTCACCAGTGTCAGAGCACTGTATGTACGATGACGCAGCTGAGACATTTTACCTTTAATGTTCACCATGACCAGAGGTGGAAAGTAACTTAGTAAAAGTAGCTCATTACTGTACTTAAGTAGATTTTTTTTTTCTTTACATTTATATAAATATATGTACTTCATACTCTTTGCATTTATATAAATATCTGTACTTTATACTCTTTACATTTATATAAATATCTGTACTTTATACTCTTTACATTTATATAAATATCTGTACTTTATACTCTTTACATTTATATAAATATCTGTACTTTATACTCTTTACATTCTCATAATAGACTAATTAGTTTTTCAAACTAAACAGATGTGACAGTATGGAAAAAATTAGTGGAGGAGAGAAACTGTGACTTTATATATTATAGTTATATGACTATTATCTCATAATTCTGACTTTTTATCTGACAATTTTAACATTTTATCTCACAATTTTGACTTTGTCCTCTTAACATTATGCATTTTTTAAAATGTCAATTTCTAACTTAAAAAAAAAATCTCATGATGACTTTTTAGAATTTTTTTTTTTAAATTTCCATTTTTCCTAAATTTCCTGCACATACCCACAAAGCTAAATAACTGTGACCTGATCAAACACATTTTCTACACAGTAACTCACTTTTAAAGGCTTTATTTTGGATATTTTTGAAACTTTTCTGATTTTTCCTGGTTAAATCAGTATTGCTATGTTAATTACAAAAAAATGTTTTACTTTTGTACTTTATTACAATTGAGAAATGTTACTTCTTTTTTTTTTTTTTACTTTTGCTTAAGTATCAGTAAGAATCAGTACTTCTACTTTTACCAGACTATTTTTTGACACAAGTAGCTGTACTTCTATTTAAATACAGAATGTGAGTACTTTGACCACCTCAGACCATGACATTATTCACCCCCCCCCTCCTTTTTTTTTTTTTCCACAACCACAGTACAGTTCTCACACTCATAAAGTGTTTCTTTTTTTTTTCTTTTCTTAAAAAGATAAGGTAGCTTTACTTTCCAAAGAATCCTTCACCTCATCAAATGGAAAATGTGACTTTCTTTTCTGGAGGTTTACAGCATGGAACCTGGCCTGGCAGCACATTTTCTACAACAGTCATCGAGCGAAGTTGTTTACTTTAATCGAGCTGAAATTTCATGGGTAATTCAGCGTGAATGACTTGTTGTATTTTGTGTAGCTCTGTTGCCAACATTGCTGCTTTTTGTAATGAAAACAGTAAGGACCCAAGGTGACATACTTAGTTTCCAGCCAAGTCTCTTTCTAAACATTATCACCCCAAGTACAACTTTTGGTTGTACTTGTCGCAGTGCAACACAGGGGTACAAATGATGGGGGGGACAGGACTGGGGAAGGTACCAATACAGAAAGAATAGTGCACTTAAACACATGAGGATTTGTAATTATATCAGAGCTCAGTTTAAATGAATGATGGGGTCGATTCCAAACAATGGATCCAAAAAAAAGATACGGAGCGTGACGGTTTTGGGTTTGCCCGTCATTATACTGGGATGGAATGGGGGGGGTTTGGGGTGTTTGTGGACACCTAGGGCTCTATAAATCTGAGACCAGGAAAGGTGTGAGTGAGATGGAAGAAAGAAAGACACAATGGCTTTCTTCCTGCCCAGAATTTGTTAATATTGCTTATTTTAACTTATTTTGTTTTGTTTTATTTTATTTTATTTCATTTTATTTACTTATTTAGGGGCTGCCTCCAATTATAAGCTATTAGATATTTTAATTATTTAACCTTTTTTTCCCCTGATGCGTCAGCGCTGACACGTTTTGAATGGATGGTTTGGTTTGAAAAATTCTGAATAATTCAAGTTTTTTTTGGTGTTATTTTACTGATAAATTTGTTGATGGAACTGATATACAGGTGTCGAAAAGCAATTGATTTAGAAAAAGGAAAAAGTCCAAACTAAAACTACTGGATCCAAATTACACCAATAGTTATTTATTCTTTTTTTTAATTTATTTAATTTTTTTCTTTTGCATTTTTTCATGTTGTTTGTTATAGTTTGTTTCGATGATGTTGCTTATTTTTGTTTATTTTTTCTACATTTTGTTTATTTTCTATTATTTTTCTTCAATTGTGTTCTGCTAGTGTCTTACTTTGTTTCTGTTATATATTATTTTGTTAGTTTAATATTAATTTTTGTTCATTTTACCGATCACTTTGGCAGTTTTTGTTCCATTTTGTTGCTTAGTTTATCTTATTTTATTTTTTACTGTGGAATTGCTTAAGTCTCAGGAGTTAAAGGGTTAAATACATGCCTTGGGAGTTAAAAAAAATTAAGAAAAAAAGGTTTTCCAGGGTTTAGGAGTCATCTTATTATGAACAGTGTTAATATTAGGCTTATTAAACAGAACTATAATAATAAGCCTTGAAAATATGCACAAAGAAAGTTGCTTTTTTACAACCAAAATACATTCAGAATGTATCTCAATATTTAACAAGATATCTGAGTATTTTATCAGTTCTTATCAGCAAAACGTACCAAAGATTGACTGATCATGTATTACAAGTATGTGCAGAACAAAAACATAACAAACAGAACATAATGAATGTACAATACTTACATAAATATATGTACATACAGTAAATAGTATATATTCTACATAGTCGCATAGTAAATTTTGCTTTTACATTTTCTTTTGTTCAGCTAAATATACACAATAATTGAAACACAAATATTTGGATAAATTAATAACTATGAATTTGTTTTATGTATATATTTGAAAATGTATGATTTATTTGAGGCATCTAAGTTAATTTGAGCAACTACAGTAAGTATTTCACAATAGACAGGTAACGTGTTTCAAAGGATTAATGTGTATTTTTTTTTATAGCAGCTATTTCCATCCAAATGTTTCATAAATGTAAACATAAGGAAATAAAGATTCATATTGTTTGATTTACAGCTATGTATATTAAGTATGTGTCGTGATCATATTTTTTTCTTCACAAGCAAAAGCCCCTGGGTTTTATTTCCAGTTGAACCAAAGCCTTTATATCTTTAGTCTGTTTGTTTTCCAGTTTCCATTGCCATTGGCAACAGGTATATGTAGGCTAAATTTCTTGTCTGCGCCCTTGACCTCCAAAACCTGGAGTTAATCCCTGAATGTCATCAGTGGAAACTCAGTGCTTCAACTGCGTGCTAAGTGCTAATGCTAAGTACTGTGTATGTATTAGCATTTGTAAAATGCAGAGACTAGGTTCCTCTGTAGTGATAATAATGTGAGTTAACCATCACCTTTAGAAACATCACCAATGCTTTTATATAACAATGGTTGAAACTCATCCACTTTCGCCTCAGAATTTGACAAATTTGATCCAATATTAATTTCTATAGATAGTAGCATTTCATCTCTCATATCACAGAACACTGCCACTTCCTTGTTGGTCCATACATGCACAAATGTGCATAATTATTTGGTAAATTGTTATCTTTCTATTGTACGGACTCACATCAATGTTATTATCATTAACCAAAAAAGCTAGACTAACAAACCCCATTTTGAAATAAAAACTATAATCAAAAGAAAAATTATAACTGAATGAAACTGTGTGTCTTTACAAAACTAATTTAAATAAAAAAAAAAAATATGTATGGATACAATTCTCTTAGTTTTCATCTTTGTTAATGTCAGATTAATATGAAATTCATTTATTTTGCTCAAGCAATTTTAGCCAACAGCACCATACAGTCACAGTCTGCCAGTTTAGACTCATCTTCTCGTCTCCACTCCACCTGGGACAAAGCAGCAGTGTGCTGTATGGGATCTATTTGAATATGACAGCAAGGATGGTAACAGATTACGAAAAATCTCCAAAAGCAAACCGCTAAACAAAAACATAGCTAACAAGGCAGTCAGAGACAGCAGACCTCCGCCAAGGCTTGATATGGCGTCAAAACGTAACATGATGGATCCATAGGTGTTGACCCATCTGACGTCTGAAGGTGAGACGATGTGAATGAAAAAAAAACACCAGATTCTATTTATTCTATTTAATATCCTGATGTGTGTACCGCTGATGTGTTTTAACTGTTGACCATTAGTGTGACCTTGACCTTTGACCTTCATTGCTCAAAACCTAATGGGTTCTTCCTTGACTCCATTATCTATCATTCCTGAAAGTTTCATCAAAAAAATCAGTTCAGAAGTTTTTGCGTAATTCTGATGACAGACAGACACGGACCCGAATTTAATACCTCCTTGGTGGAGGTAATAACTAGCAAACCTGCTCTAAAAACTACTTAAGGCTGTATTTATACGTAGACGATCGAAAGAGAAGACACAAAACCAGTGTCTCATCTTAAAATTTTTATCCACATTTACACCAGAGTTATTAGGAAATCTCTGTGCCCCCCCCCCCCCCCCCCCCGAACCAATTTATGTTTGCGGGTGAGTCCCCCCCCCCCCCCCCCCATTTATTATACATTCATCGTTATGGAGGAAAAACTGGCCAATTTATCGTGATATTAATGTAAAGTTATATCGTCCAACCCTAGCTGGTGGGTGTTATCTTGTTCTGTCCTGGTCATGTGCTGTTGTGTCTTCGAACAAAACACGTCACCCTCCTTCTCTCCAGTGCTGCTGTTCACTCATGAATGCGTATGAATGTTCGGTGGTGGTTGGATGGACCATTGGCCATGCTTCTGTCTATGGCTGCATATGTAGTTTACCACCACTAGAGTGTGAATATGAGAGTGAATGAATACATGCTTTGAGTATGTGTTCATAGAAAAGCATAATATAGATCTAATCCATTATTGTTATTCCCAAGTGCTGTTAGTGTGAAAACACCCTAACTGATTTAGAGGAGAGGGGGAGGGGGGTTCTAAACTAAATAAAACTAAACTATATTCTTCTCAAACTTAGGAAAGTACAAGTTTAGGCTTTTTTTATATTAAATAAGTGTCTTTTTTTGGAAATGGCACAAAGAAACTGTTTTTCCAAATGCATTTTTTTTAAGTTTTACAGAATGTCCTTTGCAGTGGACAACATTTATTTATTTTTTTTTATTTCTTCAATAAAGTCGTGCAAGTCTTGTCCACTATAAAGAACAAAAAGGCATCACTGGGTCTCAGGAGGATAATGAAAAATCCAAAAGTACTTTAACTTTGACTCGCATTTACTCTGTCAAACAGACCAGACTTAACTTGTGTGTCCAAACAAAGTCATCCATGCTGGGATACAGATGGGTTTCATGAGCACAGATGAACACCCTCACAGCACTAAGTCTCTCACTTACAGTACTCAGATACACTGAAAAAAGTAAAACATTGAATCATCTGAAAACATCTTCTTCAATAGGTCATACATAAAAACATCTAGTTGAGTGAATCAACTTAAATGAAATTAGAATAACCTCTAACCCTATTCAATTGAATTTGGTTCACTCAACTACATTTTTTATGTGTGAACATAAAAAGTAAAAATTACAAGATAAGAGGTCAAAATTATGATATAATAAGTAAAAATTACGAGATAAAAAGTCAAAATTATGAGATAGAAAGTAAAAATCATTGGATAAAACGTAAAGATGATGAGATAAAAAATCTAAATGATAACATAAAAAGTCAAAATTATGATATAAAAGTAAAAAAATTATTAGATAAAACATAAAGATGATGAGATTAAAAGTCAAAATGATAAGATAAAAAGTCAAAATTATGATATAAAAGTAAAAATCATTAGATAAAACGTAAAGATGATGAGATAAAAAGTCAAAATGATGAGATAAAAAGTCAAAATGATAAGATAAAAAGTCAAAATTGAAGAAGAATTTTTAAGTTGATTCAATGTTTGACTTTTTTCAGTGCACTTCGGTGCCACTGTGCATCACCATTATCATTATCAGAGTTTCCTGCCGTTCATGGCCACAGCATCCATTGATATCACCAGCTTTCAAAGCTTAAGTATGAGTCGCAGACATTAATTATGATATGTAGTCACCTTGTAGTGCATCATGTCCCTCCTGTAATAACTTTGAGGTTGTTTGCATGAGGTTAGAACTGGACTGTCTCAACTGTCTGCGTAAAAAGCAGGTCTCTGTGCTTCACTTAAAAGGCAATACAGAGGGGGAAGTTAATTAGTAAGTCTCTTCTCCATTGGCGGGAACTCAAAATGACAACATTGAGGGTAAATTACAGTTTATTTGGCTTGTTCTGGTATTTACTAGGTGAATCAGTCTGGTCTCTTGTCATTATCTCTGTTTGCTTTACTTCACAAAACAGCCATAACCTGTTGTTGTCTGCTCAACAAAAACACATGTTCTAGTCGAGTGTTTTTCCCTCATGTGTGTGTGTGTGTGTGTGTGTGTGTGAGAACATTCAGAGGATACATCGCATGGTGGTTTGTGCTCTGAAGTGATTTAACATGTCTCGTCTTTCATGGAAGGCTGGATTACCAAGTGGGGCAAAGCTCACTGCACATCTGCTGGCTTTGATACATGGATTAGCTGCAGATTTTATGCAGAACTTTAGATCAGAGAGCAGCGAAGATTTGAGTTAGAAAAGCTAATTCTGTAGCCCTGCTTCATGCAAACATCTACTTTTATTTTGATCTGTACCAGCTTCGCATATCTGTTGAAAAGATGTCGAGGTATTCCAGTATAGGAGTATTACGTGTTTTTTCCAACTCTGGATGTATATAATTAAGTTGCCATATGTAGTCTGCTGTGGATGCTGCTTCGAATAGGAATGTAAAGGCTACAGGGTTTATACCAGGGGTGTCAAAGTCATTGTAATTCAGGGGCCACATTCAGCTAAATTTGATCTGAAGTGGCCAAAGCAGTAAAATAAATAAATAAATAAATAATAATATATAAATAATGTCAACTCTAAACTTTTCTCTCTGTTTTAGAACAAAAAAAAAGTACAATTACATTCTGAAAACAAATATTACACATATACATTATAACTTACAGATACATTAAATATTTAGTAATAGGTGGAATATTATTTCAATGATACTTGCTTATCTTAAGAGATTTCCAATTTTTCCACATTTACTCTGAATTTTGAGATTATTTTGTGAAATTATAATTTGTTTTAGTGTCACTAAGTGAAAAAGATGTACATTTACAAAGAGAACATGTTGAACGAAATGAATTAAATGAAATTAATATTTATAGCTTATTATGAGACTGAATTGGTCTGAATGTGGACCATGAACTAAAATTTGTGTAATTTTTGCATCTTATAAATTCATCCAAAAGGCCAGATTGGACCCTTAGGCGGGCCAGATTTGGCCCCCGGGCTACATGTTTGACACCTGTGGTGTATACAATTTGCACAGAGGATGGTAATTGAGGCTACGGGGGATCAATCAGCTAATCAATAGATCTCCTAATAGTGTGTTAAACCTGAACACAAGGCAATTTTTACAACTGGAACAGTTGGAGTCTGTCAGTCAAACCAAAAACAGATGAAATCAAATACATGTAGATCTACCACAGAAAAATCTAATGAAATACTGACTGAACTATGTCACTCAGAGCAGTTCATTAAGTGTAACTCAACATTATATTTTACACTGTGTCACATCTTTCTACTGAAAAACACACAAAGAAACTTTAAATGTTAATAATAGCAGAAATGTTAAGATATGACTGACTGTTATGAAATTGTGAATTTATTACAATTAGATGTACAGCAGTCAAGAAACTATATCATAACAAAATAATGTAGGTTTTTTTTTTCATTATTGGAGCTGTCAAAATGAATGAATTAACACAGATTAATCCATCATCATGATTAATCTGATTTAAAATTTGAACACATTTAAATGGAACAGTTATTTACTGTTGTTCTGTTTGAAGTTGTTTAGTTGAAACTGTCAAAGGTTTTGAATAAATAAACATGTTCATATTTCTACATAGATTTTGGACAGTTTTTCTGTATTTTAGAAGAGGGATATATATATATATATATATATATATATATATATATATATATATATATATATATATATATATATATATATATATATATAAATACTGTATATTTGTTGAATTTTTCGTCACTTTTTTGTGTTAGTTTATTCTTTGTAGATCTTAGGATGTTTTGTACATTTTTTTCCTCCTGATTTCTTACATTTTGTGGAAAATTTGAGTACAAAAAAAGTGATAGAAAAGTGTTTATCAACATATTGTATTTAATCCAAAGCAATCCTATGATTAACCTGTTTAAAAATGTTATTCATTTGACAGCTCTGGTTTTAATTTTAATCCAGAAAAGCTCAATATTAACTTTCCTTTTGTATTAGGTTCAGCACCAAACCATTTTAGGTTTTACATGCATAAAAAAAAACCACATAAAAAAATGTTTTATTCATCGAGGCTTTTTGATTTTGGCAGGAACATCTTTTTCAACAAAGTTTTTTTTTTTTTTTCATTAAATTATGAAATTCTTTGGTTGAAATCATGTCCTTTATGTTGTTAGGATCAATTTCAACCCAGTACCAAAAATAAGATGATAAAGCAATAATTAGAGCCAAACCTGGAACCAAAAGTGCACTGTCAGCTAACACACTGTCACCAGCTCCTCTAACTATCATGTGAACATTTGGGGGATTCAGATTTTCCTTTGTTCTCCAGTTTACCTGCACAAAAACAGAACAAGCACAGACAGGCATGTCCAGACATGTGAGGTCAATTCAGTGTAGAGTTGGAAAGAAGTGCACATCGGGGACATTTTTGGGGTGGGGGTGTGTGTGTGTGTGTGGGGGGGGGGTACTGACAAAAACAGGCCTAGAGGCTCAGACCAAAAATATTAAAACCAATATTTTCATGGATAAGGAAGCTTAACAAGGTAACCAAGAGATGAGAAACAAATTAGATGATAGGTAATTGTTTTTAGTTTATTTTACAGCTGATTTAAGACATGGGTGTAAACCAACCATTTACTATAAAAGATGGAAACAAAGTCAACACAAGAGGAAGGTTCAAACATACATGTAGTATTCTCACACCTATAACCTCTACATTTCTCTCCAGTTTAATCTTTTTATTTGTATTGTTTTGTGATTCCTAGTAATCAATCAATCAAATGTAATTTACATAGCACTATTCATACATGTGCTTTACAACAGACCCCTCATCAGTGGCGGCTGGTGACTAAAACAAAAACATACATTAAGAGATAATGTACGTGTGTGCAATACATTACTGGTCACTCCAGTGGACAGTTATTCCACAGCTGTTCTCTGTGGGGCTTGTGGGTTAATGTATTTTTTGCATATTATCTCCACAAAGTAATAACTAAAGTAATAACTAGTATTAGTTTGTTAAAATGTGAGAAAACCTCAAATTAACTGAATGATTTTTTTTTTTTTTATTCACTTTCTGATGTTGGGTTTTAAATACACATTTCTTTGTAATTCCAGGAAAAAGTAGATTAATATGAAAAAAAAAAAAAAATCAATCACATTTTGTGCTTCACACCTAAAGAAGAATAAAAACACTCAGGAAATAAAAACTTGTCAAAGATTATTGTAATTCATGCACCAAAGGGTTAATGAAAAGCTCATCTAAAAAGGGAGTTTTAATGTCAGTATAACCTCCTATCACGTCACACTGCAACTTTTTTGGATCGATTTTAGGATATTTAATCGTGCCTCATCATAAATTCACTTGGTTATTTGTGTGAATACACCATAAGAGTCTTATTAAGTATCTTCGGCCTTTTTTGTCTGCCGTGCTTCTATTTACTCAGCTTCACTTTGTCTGTCTGTTTGTTAAATGTCATATTGATTTCTATCAATTCACCAGCACCGCTCAGAGAACAGGCTCTAAATGATCCCTGTACACTTAGGCACTATCCTTAATGACTTGTACAATGGTTAAGACAAGCGCACTAATGATGCTAACAGTGATAGGGATAACAGAGGCTGTAATGTTGGGCCAGGTAGGGCTGGCAGGGCTAGAGGTGCTGATGGGTGCTGGCTGTGTAAAGATCAGCCGTCTGCTATGTAAACCCTGCAGCACATGTTCAACAGGCCAATGAAACATCTTGGGGAGTATTTATTTTAACAGGCCAAATGATACTTCTATTTCTCTCATGAGGAATGTTAAGGTTAAATGATTCCCCTTAGAAAGAAAAACATGGGGGTTTAAGGGGAATGGAAGTAGTAGATGGAGGGAAAGTCTTTCTAAGTGTTTTAAATGATTTCATTCTTCTATAGACGAGCATCTCCTGGAAACAGCAGCGAGAGAACGACTGGGTTTTGTTTAAGAATTACACCAGAGATGTAGCGCTGTCGTGTTTTTAAGTAAAATATTATTGGCAAGTCAAGAGATTTGCTCTGAATACACTTAAGAATCACATGTAACTTAATGTATTTGACCTAAATTCCTAACATTTTTGATTAGTAAATAAGACAAATGTACTTGTGGGTCACATTACCAAGTGTTTTTTTTTTGTCATTTTGAGTCAAAATATCTCATCATACTAAAAATAAGATATCATCATCTATCTATCTATCTATCTATCTATCTATCTATCTATCTATCTATCTATCTATCTATCTATCTATCTATCTATCTATCTATCTATCTATCTATCTATCTATCTATCTATCTATCTATCTATCTATCTATCTATCTATCTATCTACCTATCTACCTATCTACCTACCTACCTACCTACCTACCTATATGTAGATATATGATATATATATGTAGATAGATGTACAATAGAGCTGATTTGGAAGAGTTTGACTAAACTACACTGGAAAAAATCCAAATCTTACCAAGTGTATTTTTGTCATTTCTAGTCCAAATGTCTCATCAATAGGATAGAATCATCAAAAGAATGACTATTAACTAAGGAGACAGGGGGTGTTGACGGACATGGGCTGTTGTGAAAGGTTGTGGGTGTATTTTGGTTTCTATGACCCTCGTATAATAATATCTGACTGCACAACCTTGCAGGGTAACTACTGGAGTGATGCTAAAGCCCGAAATTCAAAATGGCCACTGTTGGACATGAGGTAATATCAACTTTTTTAACAGATAAGCCTACAGGGTCATGTAATATATAATTTTCAGCTATTTTGGGGTCAAGATTTAGATATTTGATGTTCCTTTGATGAATAGACAAAGTTTAAATTGTAAAATCCAAAGTCAAAATTAAGAGGTAAAAAGTTAAAATTATGAGATAAAAAATGAAATTATGGGATAAAAAGTTTAAATTCTGAGATAAAAAGGTCAAATTTTGAGATAAAAAGTTTCAATTATGAGATAAAAAGTCAAAATTATGAGCTAAAAAGTTACAATTATGAGATAAAAAATTAAATTATGGGATGAAAAGTTTAAATTCTGAGATAAAAAGGCCAAATTTTGAGATAAAAAGTTTCAATTATGAGATAAAAAGTCAAAATTGGGAGATAAAAAGTTACAATTATGAGATAAAAAGTTAAATTTTGAGATAAAAAGTTAAAATTATGAGATAAGAAGTCAAAATTGTGCAATTAAAAACTGATATAAGTTTGGATTTAATAAATCAGACAGATTTTATATCACTGTACCTCTTTTTTTTTTCTTCCAAATATGTTTTGCCCATCTCAGGGGGTACTGGACTAAATATTACATCACTGAAAACAGTTTTGACAACCACTGGTCTATGTCAAAGGCCTATTATCTAGATCCAGTGGCTCGTTTATGAGGTTGTGCACCTGGATGATGTTCCTGAAAGTCTAACCTTCCAAAAATACCTCACAACCTTTTCCAACACAACATTACAGATTTTGCCCAAAATGGCCTTTGGTTATATAACAACTTGTTTTTAGACAACATTTTATTTTGAGAAGTCTTATCAAGATCATTTCCACTTGTTTTATAAGTAGAGTTTTTTTGTTACTTAATTTAAAATGTACTTATTTAACTTAATTCAAGCTAAATATTGTGTGTTAATTTATTTATTTAGAGGGATATTTTATATATTTAATAAACCACTCCATTCAAACTAAAGGCCAAACATCTACATGAAAACATCTCACACATATGTGGAATATTTCAACACATATGATTGTAATGGTAATATAAAAATAAACATTTATGAACCTTCAACCATAGTTATTAAGCTCCCTTTTCATTCTTTGACCCTACATATAGACACACACACACTTCCCTAATTCACACCATATTGCCTGTTAGCAAACCTGCATCAGCGTCTCCAACTGCAGCCAGCACCACACTCCCTCTTAACACGAACCCGATTGTCAAGAGGACAATAAAACCGCAAAGTTGGAAAATGAAAAAAACCAAAACATAAATACATGAAAATATGCAGTGGGACTGGCAGAGGGGTTGCAGTCTTGAGAGTGCTTGTTGGGAGAATGATTTGATTTAATGAAAAAGTCATTCCTGAGGAGAGGAAAGGGCCTGGCTGCAGGCTTTTGTGCATGGCTTAAGTTTCTCCTCTATAATAAAAGCACTAAGACTTATGTATCTACATGTGTGTGTGTGTGTGTGTGTGTGTGTGTGTGTGTGTGTGTGTGTAGCAGTGATTGTGGAACTAAGCTGAAAAAGCACACGCAGCAAGGTTTTTCTATATACACTGCAAAAATATAACTTTTACTAAGTCTGTTTTTCTCATTTCTAGTCAAAATACCTCATCACCTAAAGAGTAACTTGTAATTGAGATATAAGAACTTTTTTTTTTAAACAATATTTCTTGAAAATATCTTGTTCACTTGTTCAATTGACAGATTTTTTTTCTTTAATTAAGGGGGAAAAAAAAGTCAATGAAACAAGTGAAAACTGATTTGTATTTCATGTAAAACATTTTCAAGATATAAGAATTTATTATTTTCACATTTTTTCTCAACTAGAGCGCAGACTCCACCAAGGCACCTCAATGAGTGATAGGTATCACTCCTATTTCCTCTAATGGTGGTCCGCCCAAACCTACTGAATGAAAGACCTGTCCCCACCACCACCACTACCATCACCCACTAGAGATGTGTGGATGACGTATATTTTCATCCGCAACCACTTCTTAAAATCTCTACCTGCCTGCTCTCCATTTGCATGAATGATTTTTCCCCCAATTTTCGGAACCAAACCCACCCACCATCCGCCTATTAGTTTTTAGGTCTAAGATTCCTGGGACATTAGGACTATGTCTGTCATGGTTTTCTGACAGTGTAGTTCAGTAATGGCCTATATCTGCAGTAAACTGGAGCCTTTGTTGAAAAAAAGTCTAACTTATAGCGATTCTAAAATGATCTCCACCCACTGCACAACGTGAATGTGAGCGGGTACAACCTTATCTTTAAAAATATTTTTAATTTTATGGATGCAGGTATATTACATCTGGCCTGGGCACAACGGTTGAAAACTAGATTTTTTTATGCTAATACTGACACATTTATAGAAATGTTTAATGCGAATGAGACAAGCTCAACAGACTATTGACTGATTACAGCTATTTTAGTGTCATTCGTTTGTTTACCTTTGGAATAATATGCAAAATGTTTAATATATTTTTATGTGAGTGCTTCAACCGCAACCCACCAGAATTTAATTAAAGTATTATTTTTTCTTCGCATCATCCACACGATCCGCGGTTGATAGGCACTGCCCGTGGGTGCGTAGATGAACTACGCATCTGTAACACCCACCACTGATCACCACCAACATTTTTGGAAGTGGTTCCTTCTGCCAGTATCAACATTTCCTACAAATGTAATTTAAATCAGTATGTAACTTTTTGAAACAGACAGACAAACAGTGGTGAAGATCTAACTCTGCTGTTCCTTTAAGTACAAGCTACTCTTTAGTCAGTTGTGTTACTTTAAGTGTGATATGATATTTGAACTCCAAAGTATTTTGTGTTAAAAAAATTTCCTGGGAAAATCTGGTATTTTCCTATCCCCCCCCCCCCCCCAAAAAAAAGGGACAGGGCTATTGTGTTTGAGCTGGTTTGTCTGTCTGTCTGTCTGTCTGTTGATTGATTGTAAGCAGCTTTACGCAAAAATTCCCGGAACAATTTCCAGGAAATTTTCAGGAAAGGTACAAGGTGGTCCAGAAGCGATCCCATTCAATTTTGGTGAATATAGGTCAAAGGTCAAGATCACAGTCACTAAAAATGTGTTTTCACATGAATAAGAAATGGGGCAAATCAGGTAAAATGTGTACAAGGTGGGCGGGGTTTGTTGTCCCTGGCAACGCTTGTTAATCTACTGATCATGTAGACGTTCATAAAAGCTCAGAGTCAATTCAAATGATGTTCTGGATTACAAATAAGAAAAATGCACTTGGTTAAATTCAGATTTTTGCAGTGTATCGACACACCCACATAAGTATTTTGGATGTTTTACCCACACACACATACACACACACACACACACACACACACACACACACACACGAATGTGCATCAAACAGTCAATCACTCCACCTGGCAAACAATCCATGACAAACTGCCTGCATGTGGCTACAAAGTGGAGTATGTAGTCATTTCTGCAGCACTTATGGTAGTTTCTTGGATGCAAAAATGACTAATAGACAAAACATACCACCTGCAAACAATAATGTTTCTTTTATCTGGTCATGTTTCCACTGATGTCTTGCTGTTTGTCTTCCTCTCCAGACAGTTTTAGTCCAGACAGCGGGGGATGGAGCGGCCCTACGGAGCAGGTCTACTTTTCTTCCAGCAGTTCATCACCCTTGAACCACCCCAGCACTAGTGCACAGTATCGACTGAGCCCTTCGACGTGTGAGTCTTTTTACGAGATCCTGAAAATAACCGGCGTGAAGAGAAAAACCTAGTGAGAAGTTGAAAAAGACAGACGGACGAAAGGGAACATATTGGAGATCCTCGTTAGGATCGAGAGCCTCAGGGTGGCCCAATAATGAAACCTTCAACCTCTGTGGGCCCCCCCTCTGGCCTGCTGCTCTTCCTGATGTGCTGCCCCCTGCTGGGTTTGGTCCAGTCTGCCAGTAGCAATAAGGCCGGGGATAACGCACACCCGCACCTCGCAGACACTGACCCGGAGCGCTGCATGAGGCATCACTTTGTAGAGACCATCACACACCCCATCTATAAGTGCAACTCTAAGGTAAGAGCATTTATAGCGGACACACACACATACGCACTCAACGATGACTCAACAACAGCTCACAAATTATCACTTGAATTTGCAATAACAACTGCATTTTGTAATAATAGAGCATTTGAATACAGTTTATATTTTGTCAGTTATTATTACAAATTGTGGGTAAATCTCGTTTTTTAAAATTTTAATTTTACAACATATATCAGCTACTGGAGAAAAAAATTTAACACTTGTAAAGTATATCTAGGGATCAGATGAACTGTTTTAGGGATGTTAATTGAGTTAACTTTAACAAATTACCATAGTAACAGCCATTTTGAGGTGAAAAATGAACATTTTGTTAGTAAAACTTGAAAAAAACAAACAAAAAAAAACTTATCATGCAAAACCGATACAGATATTTAAACAATTTTTGCATCATTCTTGTCCTAAAACCATCAGGAAATGTTTTGTCATTATGAAGTGGCATGGATAGTTTGATAATATGTTAATTTTGGGGTAAAATGAGTGTTCTTACACTTGAAATTGCTGATTTTCTACTGAAATAAATGTTACATGCAAAAGTGTAAAATAATAATAATGAAAAAAAAAAAACTCCTGCAAACCGATATAGATATTTAAACTATTTTTGTAACTGCCATTTCAGTAGAAAATCAGCAATTTCAAGTGCAAGAACAGTCATTTTACTACAAAATTAACATATTATGAAACTATCCATGCCACTTCATAATGACAAAAAAAATTCCTGATGGTTTTAGGACAAGAATGATGCAAAAATTGTATCGGTTTTACAAGATACATTTTTTTTTTTTAAGTTTTACTAACAAAAAAGGCATTTTTCACCCCAAAATTGCCGTTACCATGGTAATTTGTTAAAGTTAGCTCAATTAACATACCTAAAACAGTTCATCTGATCCCTAGATATACTTTCCAAATGTTAAATTTTTTTCTCCAGTGGACGATATATTTTCTAAAAATACAATTCTAAAAAAATTATTTTACCCAAAAAAGCATATTTTGAGATAAAACCATCACATTTTTTGTCACCCCTTCTGAAACGATGTGGTATGACTTAAAGTTCATCCCTACTAATTTTGGTGCTGTAATAATTTCTGTCACGATCAAAAGAATAACCTCCCCAGCTATGAAAGCAGAAGGCATTATTGTAATGCAAGATGATGTATTTAACAAACTAAATCAAACTTTCATCATATACAAATTAGATCAGTATCATTTTAGTTTAAATAACCAGAAAAGGCAGTGACAAGACCATATGTACACTGTTGCACATAAAATGGAATAATTCTGTTTTCAGACACATTCCTAAATAAGTCAATAAGTAAAATGTGTTTAAATAGCATTTATAGAAGCTCGAAAAAGACTTTACAGAAGTCAACAACACACACAAAAAAAAAAAATTTAAAAATGTACATTTCTGAAATAACAGATAAAATCATGGAATACCTGTAAATGCAACAGAATAAAGCTATGTCTTAAAAATGTCCATGGATGGAGCTGCTCATAGATCAGGTGGAAGGGAAAAGCATTCTACCATCTGAGAAGCACTGCTAAAAAGACTCCGCCCCCTTTGGTTTAGAGCCTGATCAGCTGACCTCAGTGGTGATCAGCTGACCTCAGTGGTGATCAGCTGACCTCAGTGGTGATCAGCTGACCTCAGTGGTGATCAGTTGACCTCAGTGACAACATGGCAGTACACTGATGTAACAGATGAATAAGTTAAAGCAGTGCTGTGGAGGTGATGAGCCAATCCTTAAACTGACAGGCAGTCGGTGCAAAAATGCAAAAATGATTAAATGTTATTAATCATCGTGGCTGCAGTGTTCTGTGTTAACTACAGTTGGTCCATGGAGGATTTGCTGAGACAAGTAAAGAGGGAATTGTTGAAGTCTTAATATAAAGACATTCCAGCTCATAATGTGAGACTATGAATCAGAGTTTAGCAATATTCAGCTTTTACTCAAATTAAAAAAAAAAAAAAATCTTGAATTTCGTAAAAAATCTGCCAATATGATCTTTGTTTTAAAATAACATTTTCCAGATCTATTGTCTAAAAATAAGTTTGTATATCTCACTGGGAAGTTACTCTTTAGGTGATTATGTCTTATTTTAACTATGATCAGATATTTTGACTAGATTACTCGATTACACTTCAATTACAATTGAAATGTATTTCAATTAATTTCATTACAAGTTTAAAGTCAATTATTAATTACTGTTTTAATTACTCTATTAAGTGTATTTCAATTTCAATTACACCAATTTAGATTTTTGCCGTGTACAGAGCACTGCATGAAACTTAAAGAGAAACTTTAAGAAATAACTAATATTTATAGAATTTAAAAAATCCAAATGCGTTGGTGAAGGTGGAGTAAATGTCAGTTCAACTGACTGAACTTTTTATGGAAAACCCATATTACACTCAACTTGTCACTCAGTGCATTGTATTTATGTACTATAAAAGTACTACTGGAGTTTTTAAGGTAACAGAACCGGTCAACCTGACAAATGACAAAGATAGTTTATTTGAAAAATCAGGGAAACAATGTGTTCCACATAAAGCCTGAGAGGTTTAAGAAAACCCCAGAGTCTGGCCAAAAAAACACCCTGCAATAATAAGGACGAGTCATTTATCTCTCTCACATACATACACACCTACACAGATAGACTTTTGTTGGTCTTTTAATATTCCTCTTGTATCACTATTTGGTCTTTCTTCCTGTCTTTCTGTCTTTATCTCGCTCTTCTAACATCATTTAAAGGAGTCACGCTTGGTTTCTCAGGGAGTGTGTAGGTTTGTGGAGTTGGACACGGGCCACGCTGCAGACATATTCTGCACCTCTGCTGGGACTTTTAGGTTTTGGCTGAAGTGCACGACTCCCTGTCGGCCTGCCTTCTCCCACCGCTGCCAGAGAGTGATGGGGTGAAGAAGGGAAAAGAAACGTGGATAGTAGCCTAATGATATCGAGGCGTGGTTCTTATTCAGTTTCGTGCTCTTAATTTGTCGGACAACTTAGACGCAGCCACTTAATGTAGAATGACTGATGACGTGACTCATGCCAAACACATCTATGGAAACTGTCAGTTTTCCTCCGCGTTCGTTTGCTTTACACCAGTGCATTTGTTCATGTAGTGTGAGTGATCAGTACTTTGGTGTTTTTTTTTTTTAATAATCTTCTTCTGAGTGCACGGAGCAGGTGGCCAAACCACAGCTCAGCACGGTCGAGGCAGGGCTGAATACACTCACAGTGTGACTTGGCCTTTCTGTTACAGTAACAAAACAAACTTACTGAATGCTTGAATGACACCTCAGTCAGTACAGTTCACACAGAGTCGACCTGAGCTAGAAGTGTAAGTGCTGGTGTGTGTCTTAACTGCTGGAAAAAGTGGGCCGACCATCTGCTGCACCAGTTTACAGGAAAATCCACCAAGTGTAAGAATTTAGGGAATATTTTTATTTTATATACGACCTTGACAAAACATATAATAAGGGTGTCTGATACTGGGAGTTTTGGTATTAATCCAATACCAACTAAACACATTTAGTAAATATTTATTGTTCATTTTGCTGCTTATTTTGTTTGTTTTCTACATTGACTTTCCCATTTGTATCTTATTTTGTACATGTTACTTGTTATTTATATTTATTAGTCATTTTTGGTTGTTTTTATTCATGACTTTGGTTGTTTTTGTTCATTTTGTTGCTTATTTTATTCTTTTTTTTGACTGTGGAAATGCTAAAACCTCAAGAGATAAAGGGTTTAAACCATTTTTTCCCAGGCATTGTTTCATATTTTGTTTTGTTGTAGTGAGTGCACGGTACTTTTCTGTGGATTCAGGAGGTCTTCGGCTGCGTGTGATGTGTTCTTGTTGTTATTATCCAACTAGAATCTCATGCTGGACTGATATTATTGTAATATTTCAACAACAGCTAAAAGAAACCACAGAGAAATCTGTATGAAGTAAACACTAGTCTGCATTTTTTTAATCTATACTCATATCTGTGACAGCTGCAGCCTTTCCATTAATTACCAACAATGTGTCAGCCTAATTTGTCCCACTGGAGTTTTATGGGGATCAAAAATATATTCACACTCTGATATTGTTTTTTGCACCATTGTTTCAGCAAAAACATCTGTTTAAATCTGACTTACTGCTCATTAGAGTTCAGTAGCCAAACCAGCATATCCCAGCGTCACTGTACTGTCTGAAGCTGTCGTTATCGTTATCATCAGTCACTGTTTCTTCAACACAGTCTACACTTCACAGCAGACCAACCCACAAATTAACTCGCGCTTTTGAAATGGATATTAATTGAACAGGAATGTTTTGACAGGATTGATATTTATTTATTTAATGACTCGAGGTGTGCGATCCTGCTGAAAATCAGGCCATATGACAAATGAAGTCCAGCCCTAGTAACACCCATGTAGTTGTAAATATTCTAACGTTGTCTCCAAGACCTTTGCACATAAGTAGCAGTAAGAGAAGAAGACTGAAATAGATTCACAACTTTGCAATTGTATGCCTTTAGGAACTGGTAATATGTCAGTTTACTAGAGGTGGTTAAAGTACTCACATTTAATACTTAAGTAGAAGTACAGCTACTTGTGTGAAAAAATAATCTGGTAAAAGTAGAAGTACTGATTCAACTACTTTACTGAAGTAAAAGTTAAAAAAAAAAGTACAACTGTAATAATGTAAAAAGTAAAACTGTGTTTTTTTTTGCTATGGATGAAATAATACTTATTTAAGCAGGAAAGCTACAGAGAGAGAGACACTGACAGAGCGACAGAGAGAGAGACAGAGAGAGAGAGAGACACTGACAGAGCGACAGAGAGAGAAAGAGACAGAGAGAGAGAAAGACAGAGAGAGAGAGACTGACAGAGCTACAGAGAGAGAGAAAGACAGAGAGAGAGAGACTGACAGAGCTACAGAGAGAGAGACACTGACAGAGCGACAGAGAGAGAGAGAGAGACACTGACAGAGTGACAAAGAGAGAGAGAGAGACAGACAGAGCTACAGAGAGAGAGAGAGACACTGACAGGGCGACAGAGAGAGAGAGAGACAGAGAGAGAGAGAGACTGACAGAGCTACAGAGAAAGAGAGAGAGACACTGACAGAGCGACAGAGAGATAGACAGATCTACAGAGAGAGAGAGACAGACAGATCTACAGAAAGAGAGACTGACAGATCTACAGAGAGAGAGAGAGAGACACTGACAGACCGACAGAGAGAGAGAGAGACAGACAGATCTACAGAGAGAGAGAGACAGACAGATCTACAGAAAGAGAGACTGACAGATCTACAGAGAGAGAGAGAGAGACACTGACAGACCGACAGAGCGACAGAGAGGCAGACAGATCTACAGAGAGAGAGACTGACAGAGCTACAGAGAGAGAAAGAAAAAGTGTCCAGACCTTTTACAGGAGGATAGTACGGTGGCTGACAAGGGCCAAACACATTGCAATGGCCCAACGTGTGAGTTAGAGAAAACAGCTGTAAGTACAGAAACCATGCAAATTCACAACCTCAAAAGCAAGTCTGAATGAGCTGCAAAGAGAGGAACGTGGTGCAAATTAAAAGATGCACCGCAACAAATAAAAACCCATGCATAATCATCAAATGCTTTGTAAATAAAGAAACAATGGAAACCAAGAAAACATCTGCAAACAAAAAAACACTGCATAACCAGTCATGACAAGCACGTTACACCAAAACTGTAGGGGGCGCTGTTAACAGAAAAGTTCAATGCAGAGACACGGGTTGTTTTTAAACTACAGTGGGAACAAATGGAAGTTATGGTGTAGTGTGGTCATGTGACTTTTATTTGATTGTTTTTGCAGGTTTGGAACACTTCCATTGTACTGACTGGTTATGCAGCATGTTTCTTTGGCAGATGTTTTCTTGGTTTATATTGTGTCTTTATTTGTAGAGCATTTGATGATTATGCGTGTGTTTTTGTTTCTTATGGTGCTTTTTTTTTTTTTTTCATTTGTACCATGTTCCCGATTTCTGCACCTTGTTTAGACTTGTGTTTGAATTGGTCAGTTTTACATCGTTTCTGTTTTCTCTGAACTGAGATGCATTGAGCCAATGTGTTTGACCCTTGTCAGCCACCGTATTATGGTGTGTTATAATGGATAGTACTATGTTTGAAAATGTAGGTGTGAAATGACAACACTATTAATTTGTCTGGAAATTTTTGTTCATACCTAGAAATCGGGGTGGTGCAGTGGTTAGCACTCGTCCTTCACAGCAAACAGGTCCCTGGTTCTATTCCCACACCAGACCTTTCTGTGTGGAGTTTGCATGTTCTCCCTGTGTCTACGTGGGTTTTCTCCAGGTACTCCAGTTTCCTCCCACCATCCAAACACATGCACTGATAGGTTACCTGGTTAATCTAAATTACCCATAGGTGTGAATGTGAGAGTGACCCCCCCTAGTGAGGATAAAGGTTCAGATGACGAGACGAGACCTAGAAATTGAAGTCTTTACTCATGGCTAAAAGTGTTCTAAACAGTGCGTTTTCAGCTCAAGTAAAAGGTTGTGAGAAAAGTCCAAAATATTAATAGATGTATTAAAATGAGCTCTCAGCAATTTTCAATTCCTCAACTAAGGAACAATAGATGATAATGAGTTTTATATTTGAGTTCTCTTGTCGGGACATTTTATCACTTCCTTAAATAAAATTTAAAAAAAAGTGGGTTCAGAATGTCTGTCACGAACCACTTATACAACTGACATGAGAATGATGAAAATCAGGTTTGGTGTCTCTGCTTTATAAACCAAAGTCAATTCAAGTCATATTTATTTCTATCAAACAGTAAAAAAAAAACAAAACCCACAAAAAACAGTAGTTGAGTTAAATATTCACAGTTCAAGCACCAACAGTAAAATCTGACTTCTGTCTGAGACACAAACCTGCTCATTATTTCTACAAAAACAACCATGATATTGTTTGATTATATTTTCAAGTCTAGACAAATTAAAAAAAAAAGGCCATTTTGAGATGACTATAGCAACAGAATAAATAAAAACACCACTTGGTTAGGCACACATTTATTTTTTAATTTGACAAATATTTAACCAGGAAATATCCCACTGAGTTGAAGAACCTCTTTTACAAAGGAGTCACATGTTGACAGTGTCTGTGACAGACTGCAGACGGATGAATAAAAGTGAATGGTTGGTTGTTATTTTTTTTTTAATACTGTATATAGATGAAGTTATGTAAATGCATCTTATACTGGTAATTGTTTTAGTCTGTATCAATATCTGCTTTTTTAACAATAACCTCAGCCTGTCCAGGAACTACAGGTTGAAATGAGCACTAGTGCTACAGCCTGCTATGCTACATCTGTTCTGTTTAAGGTTAATATATATTGTACATTGTCCATGTCTACACAAATACATACTGTAAAACACTTATTTTATATGAACCAGAAAAAGAAGAGCATTGTTATGTACTCAATAAAACGGGTTTACAGCCCATTTTTGGACAGCTACTTCAGAACTTTAAAGAGGAAACATTCAAGTTCATGGAGAGTCAATGGAGAATAAAATCAGCGACTGATGTAATTGTAATAGATCAAGCACAAATAATAAAAAGAAGTAGTAAAACGGAAAGCAGAGGTAAACAGTAAGGCCTTCAGCTGTGCTTTAACTCGGTGCAGATATCTGAGTGAAACCAACAAATGATGGTCAAATTGTGGCTTTAATTCTCTGTCAGTACTCTCATAGTTGAGGAACCGTTCATAATGTTTCACTCATCAAAACTAACCAACCAAACAGATGGAGGTTTTATTAAAAACCGACTAAAGTCTTAAAGAAAATGAATTCAATCTGGTGACTGTTCAGTTTTCTCAGTAATTCCATGTCAGTCATTTCTAAGAATTCACTGCATGATTTTTAACCCATAAAGACCCACTGTTACTTTTTTTGACAATTACAAAAATATTTTTTCTCTATATTTAACTTTTCATAAGTGTTTTATCACTAGTTATTATAATATTAGTCACTGCTTTTTCTGTTTTTAGAGGAAAATGAATCATTTTCCTATATTTGATTTAGTGATCATATAGATGTTTGTTAAAACTCAGATTAAAGTTGAGTTATTATGTAAGAAATAGAAAAACACTCAAGGTGTGTGTGTGTCCTTATATTTCTATCTTTATGGGGACATTAATGTGTTTACACAGTCACATAATGGGGACCTCTGATACTGTCGGGATCAAAATTCAGGTCCCCATGAGGGTTAAATATAAATAAAGGTCCCCACTAGTAAAATAGAAATTATGTGTCCCTATAAATCTTTTTTTTCTGGAGGTCCCCATAAAGCATGAGGGAAATAGGTGCAAAGTGAAACATGTATTTTTCAAAGATTTGAAGATGTGGTTAGTTTAAAAACAAAAAAAAATCGTACTTTTTATTTATTTGTTTCTTATGTTTATATATTATTAATTACTTTTTATGTATTTATTTTTAAATAATTATAATTGTATCTATTCATTCATTTTTATTGTATTATTTAATTGTAACATGTGTGCGATGACAATAAAGTTTATTCAATTGAATTAATTTTTTAATGTAAAAATTTTCTAATTTTATTTATTTATTTTATTGAATAATTGTTATTGTATTTAGTCATTCATTTTTAATTATTTATTTTTTATGGAATTAAATTTTTAAAAAATTAGAATTATTATTTTTATTTTATTTAAAAATACTTACTTACTACCCAATGGCTACTTGATTACAAACTTGGTCCTCATGAGACACAAACAAGTGTGTGTGTGTGTGTGTGTGTGTGTGTGTGTGTGTGTGTGTGTGTGGGTAGGCTAGGGTAGGGAGAACCACACTGAAGGAGAGATCCACTTCCATGCACAGGCTTGGGTTTTTATGGGTTAATTTACTGTTTTCTGCTTGAGATGACAACGCTGAAAGTTTGAAATCAGATAAATGCCTGTCCATAGTATCAGCTGGTTATGAATGAAAGAAGGAAGACGGACTGAGTGTCACAGACGGGGAATTGTCACGCTTTGACAGCTTGATCCTCAGCTGGGACAAAGACAAATGGACTTAAAGTGGCGACAACACTCCTGTTGGGTGTGTGTCACCCTGCCGTGGCCCCAGACAGGCTTTTGTTGAAGTGGGTACATGGGTGGCGACACACAGCAGCTGACAGAAGGACATGACACAGGAGTCTGTTTAGGGAGGCGACAGGAATGCGGTGACCCACAGTGGAATGCCAGTCGGTCGGTCACAACACTAATCAGACCGACCCTTTGTATGTGCATGTATGTGTGTCAGCTGACTGGACAGACTTGAGGAAAGCGTGTTTTGTTTTGTCCCCTCCAGGATGTTGAATGTGAAGCAGAAAGACGTGAGCGTTGAGTGTACAGTACACGGAGCTGTGTGTGTGTGTGTGTGTGTGTGTGTGTGTGTGTGTGTGTGTGTGTGTGACCCTGAGCCGCAGCAGGTGTAGGACTGACTGACCGCTCTAGTTGCTATCTCTGAGTTTTTGCAGGTGCAAGGCCGAGGTGCACAGAACCGCAAGGCATTCTGGGCACAAATAAACATCTCACTTTCACACTGCTTTATTGTACCCAGAAACACTCTTCTCATCCTTGACAGAGACTGAAGGTCACAAAGCACCAGGGTTGAAGATAAGACATGAGAAAACACAATTTAAAATTTTCAGAAACGCTGTCGTCTATTTAATTTCCTGTATTGTCATTATTTTGAATCCCACACAAAATTGGGCTGTTGATGATTTATGTGCAGTATGTGTGCGTCTTGCTAATCTGAAAATGATAAACTAAAGCTAAATTAAGTATTTTTTGGGAGAGGATGTGAAAACAGTAAAAGTGTGCGGTGTGTTTTTCATTCCAAAACTCATTGACTGCCAGCTATGTTCAGAATACAGCGCTCGATACTTCCAGAGTTTTTGCTTGAACTTTCAAGATCCAAAAAATAGGCGTCCCAACACCTTTTATTGCCTCGGTCACAGATGTTCACAACTTTTAGTATGTACCAAACCATCACACATGCACACACACACACCAACAGCATATGGTGTTATAATGCGTTTACCTGCACGTCTAGAGTGACAGTCTCCGCTGGATTCCCGGAGATGTGGGGATGAATCTGTTACCTCACACTTATCAATCAGGTCGTGACACTCTTAGTTGCAGATCCACTGCCAGATAAACTCTGTGCCAGTGTAAGCTGCTGGTATTTATTTGATCTGTTCAATTTTATCTTCCGCTTCGGCATTTTCTCTCTCACTCTCTCAACTCGCCAACCTCCGTCTTCTTTGAGGCACAAATCTACGGTTGCCTTTTATTGGAAAGTACAGCTTCTTCGCCCAACTGGGACATAAATACATTGGCCACAAATGTGACATTCACACATATGATGTACAACACTTTGATCCACTGCCCCCATGAAAAAAACGATCAACGAGTTAAACATAAAATACTGTTACTTACTTTTTCTTTCTTTTTTACGTTGGTCGATCTGTGGGAATGACCTGTCACGATAAATCCATAGTTCAAGTCCAACTCCTGGTATTGTCTGTTAAAAGCTTTCCTTTTCTTGGAAGTTGGAGGCTCTTCTTCTGTCTCTGCATTTTCCTCTTCGAAAAGAAACTTTCCAAAGACATCTGTTTTTTGCTTATTTTGCTAACATGTGGGTTACATTTTTGCCATTCAAGTGACAGAAGCTGTGTTTCCATTTTCCATTCCATTTTTCTCAAAAAAATATCGGTATTCCTCAAATTTCGACAAAGTATATTTGCGCTTTGAACGTGTTTCCATTTCTCGGCAGGAGTGTCGTAACTCTCATGAAATATCATCCCATGACTTTTCACTGCTATCACCTTCGGATCTTCAAATCACTTGACCACAATATCACCCTGATATTAGCATGAATGAATCGGCTAATTCTCTCGTCAGTAAAAGTGACCGGCGAACTCTTTAAAGGCACTAACACGTAAAACAAACCACCTGGTTCACATTATAAGGGTCTGTACATGTGGTACCTACATTGTCAGGTCGAAATATTAAGTGTAAACATACTCAGCACTTAACAACAAATTATAAGCAGCCAATGGTTGTTATGTTTACAGGCTGTCATTTTCACTCCGAGAGAAGTGGTCGTGTGACTATGTAGTCACATCCTGTGACATATATTGTGAAAAAAGTGTTTCCATTGCACTTTTGCGATATATTAGAAAATCGAAACGTCTGAAAAAACTCCTCATGAAAGCGGGAAAACTGGGTTTTTTTTCGACATTTGAGTGTTTCTTTCTGAATTCAGGTGTTTCCATTACCAGTTTTTTATGGCGATATTTACATTTTGAGAATTTTCAAGGGGATTGGAAACACAGCTATTGATGTAACCGACATAATACGGTCATTTTTCAATATAAAAGTTTGTTCAGACTCGGATAATAAATAAAAGGGAAATAATTAATGAATAAAGTAAATATTAGGCGGCCCGATACCAATTGATCCACGGGCCGGTACCGGAGTTGGGGACCACTGCTATAAAGGGTTAACCACCCAACTACCATCATCATTTCACCCGTTCTTGACATTCAAAAACCAATAATCAATTTGCCATTTACAAAAAAATAAAACTGCATTAGAAACAGGATGTAAGAGGTCAGCAAAAGGTGCATAAAAGACAGTAAACAAGATAAACTAAACATTATGTAAGAACATGAAAGCAATAAAAAAAGTTACATGAACAGTAATAAAAAAAAGACAGGCGGGCCCCATGGATCGATCGACACTCACTTGGATAGAGTGCATGAATATAAAGTGCATTTACACACAAATACAAAATGTAAAACATCCACCATACATTGTTAAGTATGTGACATGGAGTTGTTCAGGCTACGCACGGCACTGGGAAAGACATTACTGGCAGACCAAGAGGTAGAATATTTGATAGAACAATAGTGTCTGTTGGATGGAAGAAGAACAAAAGGCAAACAACCGTTCACTCTCACCTTCACACCTACGGCCGGTTTCGATTCCATGATGGGTCTTATTCCGTGTATATCTCCGCGTCCCCTGTGAGTCCAGCTTCCCTTCAATCACTGAACCATGGAATTGAATTTCCACAGTGAGTTGTTTAAGACTTCAGACACAATGTTTAGGACTTTACATTGTCTTGTTCTGGCCCCAAAAGCTCAGACCGAGACTCACTTGAGACCAGATAAACAATAACTTCATCCTACTTCTGAGTACTATAGTTACTAAAATAAACAGATCCTCTTTCTGGCTCTCTTCACCTCTATGGTGCTGACAGGAGAACAGGAACATCTACTTTAATCAATTTTTTTTTTATTCTTATTATTCACGCTCTTACATTGGTGAACAAAAGTTTCTGTACACCCCATGTATATACAGGGTCCTTAAAAACATCCTTAAAAAGTGCTATTTACAATATCTGGATTTTTAAGGTCTTAAAAAGCATTATATTTCACTTAGGAGGTATTAAAGTTCATCTGGGTAGCCTACGGTTAATGAAAAACATATGTCTTAATTTTTTTTATTTAGCTAGCATCATTTGTTATCAACATGCTGACAAAGTAGATGGAGGCTCTATCATAGAGCCGTTGTGTCTAATAGCGCAGGAATCACACTACAGGGGGCAGTGTGTCCTTTTAGCCAGCATTTATGTAATTGAGTAGAACAGACGAAGAAGAAGTGGTTGGAACAGGCACTGTATGTTCAGTGATAAGTGTGTTTGAGGAGCTGAAATATAACAGTTGGTTATTAAAGACAAGGTGTGAACATGAAGGTCTATGTAAAGTATGTGGTAAAGACATGACGTTTAGAACAATGGGCTGTAAAGGCCTTGACGCTCACATGAAAGGGGAAAAGCATACACACTATGCTGCTAGTCAGACAACAACAGTCCCCATGCTAATGTTCACCCCAACGCTCACAAAAGCAAGTGTAACGACAGCTTTGTCTTTAGTGTCTCTGGGTCCCAGCACAAGTGCTTTAGCTGCATTCAAGCCAACCGCTATGCTAAAGGTAGAAATACTGTGGGTTCAACCGCTATGCTAATGGTAGAAATACTGTGGGTTCAACCGCTATGCTAATGGTAGAAATACTGTGGGTTCAACCGCTATGCTAATGGTAGAAATACTGTGGGTTCAACCGCTATGCTTAATGGTAGAAATACTGTGGGTTCAACCGCTATGCTAAAGGTAGAAATACTGTGGGTTCTGCAGACGATATGCTTTGAACTTAACCTAGAGTTTTCTTTTTTTAACTGTATGTATTTGGTCTTATTTTTTATACTCAAAGGTCTTAAAATTGTCTTAAAAAACATTATATTTGCTTGTCAGAAATGTGCAGAGACGTATAAATTGTTCCATTCTTCAAACCCACATGCTACTTTTTGCACATGCTCTGTTCAGCAAGATAAGGACTGACAATTTACTTTTCTTAAAATCATTAGCTTTTTTATGTCTGTCTGATGCAGCCACATCTTTTGAAAGATTTTTATGCAAATATTTCATGATCATTTGACATTTTGTACAGTTTTAACATCCCTTTCTCCAGTTCTGTATATTGTGATTATTTTTGACAGGTACAGCAATTGTGAAATGAATTGTAACTGTAGATGCAAGATTCAAGAGTTTTATTGTCACATACACAGTAAAAAAAAACAAAACAGAGGCCTTGATGCCATGCAGTGAAATTATTAGATTTCACACTTCCCCTACACATGACAAAAGTAGTAACAGTAAGTGGAGTTAAGAAATAAGTTGGACTAGACTAAAACCAAAGGTACAGTGCTAAGTTCAAAAGTACTTTGTTCAATCTAAAATAACAGGAATTGAACAGGAATGATAATTTCTGCTGAGGTTTATACAAACCAAATACATCTCCTTATTTCAGGGGTCTCAAATTCAACTTACTTTGGGGGCCAGTATAGGGGTTCTTTACTTTAACATGCACTTTTTGATGAATTCACTTTGTTTGAATGGTTTTCCGCCCCTACCAATCATCTCACTTACCACGTATCTGTGTCGACTGTTGCCTCATTCTCTTTCTTGACTAAATCTTGTTGCCTCAATAGACCTTTTCTCTCATCTCTCTGTTATTTTATTAACTTCTCAGCATGTCTAGTTCACTGATGATGTTAGACATTGTATTCCTTCTACACCCCAACTTTCTATGCACATACCAGACTCATAGGGGTGTCCCTGTGCTCCACACAAATATATTCCATCTCCCAGTTTGCCTGAATTTGCTTGTTGCTTGTTGCCAACCTTCCTCTTCGCAGCGCATTTTGACAGAGACATGACTGGAACTGGATGATGGCAGATATTTTCCCTCCCCTTGGTGTCACTCTAGGATGTGTTTCAACTAAGTGACTACTGTTCTTACAGTACTTCCCCAGATACTTTGCAGTTGACTAGCTTGACAACAAATGTCAGTGGGAGCTGTCACAACGCTCTCTATAGTAGCCTGTGCATGATCAAAAGAAAAGCATGGCATGACTCAGCAAAAAGGAGTGTTTGAGAACTATGTGGAGGCTGCACCAACACTAAACTTTGATGTCAAGTAGGGAGCCATGAAATACTATCCCGTGGGCTGCATTTGAACCCTGACCCCTGCCTTATTTTATCTGAATATGACCTGGTGTATGACTTGCTGCTTCATTTCCAAATTTATGTTCTAACCTATGATTTGTACCATATTGTTTTTGATCACTATATCAAACCACATGTACACATATAAAACCTACCGTATTTTCTGGACTATAAGACGCTACTATTTTCTTATGTTTTGAACCATGAGGTTTATACAAAGGTGCAGTTATTATGTGGATTTTTCTTCCACCACTAGGGGCGCTCTAATCAGAATTAGAATTAAAAACTATGAAGAAAAATCAATGCAAAGAAGAATACACTACTTTTTAATTAGCAGATAGAACGGGGGCGACAAATTATCAACTGTTAATTATTTTTCAAATCCTCACCCCTTCATCATGGAGACACACGTGACAAAGCCTTCTGAGGTTGTTCAACTGTGACACAGAAGAGTTACTGGTTATTTTTCAAGTGAAGATACGTGTGTGTGTGCTTGTATTCCTATCTTTCTGGGGACATTGATATGTTTACACAGTCACCCCATGGGGACCAAAATTCAGGTCCCCACGAGGGTTAAATATAAACCCTAGTACGCCACTATACGCCAAATATAAATCTGTGAAGAATACTTTATTTTATTTTATTTTTCATTAAGTCCCTATAAAGCATGAGGGAAACTGGTGCAAAGTGAAACATGTATTTTTCAAAAATTTGGAGATGTGCTAAATTGGTATTATTACTATAATTATTTTTGGAATTATTATTTGTAATTTGATTTATTTAATTAGTTTTTTACACTTTTTCCATTTTTTTCATTTTATTATTCTTTATGAGTACTTTATGAGTACAAACTTGGTCGTCATGAGACATTTAAATGAGTGTGTGTGTGTGTGTGTGTGTGTGTGTGTGTGTGTGTGTAGAGGAGCCCCCAGGAAGAATTGCAACTTAATCGTCAATTGCTAATGTAGATCTTGATAAATGAAATTAAATGTATGTTATTTTTGTTCTTGAAAAGGTTTTCCATAACTGTATATTAGTGGAACCAAAGGACTTTCCTTGCGTTAGATCTTTGTCATTTCCACTGGAGCCTCACGTCGTCTTCCCTGCTGTGTTTCAGATGGTGTTGCTGGCACGCTGTGAAGGCCACTGCAGCCACACGACCCGCTCCGACCCCCTCATCTCTTTCAGCTCGGTGCTCAAACAGCCTTTCAAAAGCACCTGCTCTTGCTGCCGACCGCACACGTCCAAGCTGAAGGCGGTGAGGCTGCGTTGTGCCGGCGGGACGCGCATTACGGCCACGTACAGATACATCTTAGCCTGCAACTGTGAGGAATGCAGCTGAGCGGGGAGCAGCGCCCTCCCACACCCACCAGACTTTCAAGACGCGGCATCTTCTCGGCCCCCGAAGGACAGCAGGTCGAGATGCTTGTTGCTATCTTGGGAGCGATCACTTTCAACAATCCTACCACCCTCACAAACGGCCTTAAACCTGACCTGCAGCACTTGGGATTCCGACAGAACATACTATATTATACCCTCTCCGCTCTCAGTTGTCCCATCAGGCATGGCTTCACCGTGTGTGTGTGTGTGTGTGCGCGCATTCAGTCTATACAAACCATATGAAGCATTCTTTCTGTAGCACACAAGGCCAGACACCACAAATTTGTGCTCCCACGGGCCAGTCGGGAGACCCTCCTCAGTGCGTAGGCTCATTACAGGCCTCTGTAATTCATAACACACACGCTCATGAACCGCAGAACTAGAGCTCATTACAAATGTCTGTAACAGCTTTCTGCCAGCTCCATAAAAACCCCACCATGCATTTGACAACAAAACAACATGGCTCGTTAAAAAGCAGCATGGGAAAGGATGAGGCCCGATTGAGGATGAGACATGTGGTGGATCTATAGAGGAGCACCTGCGTCGTGTTTCTCCAGCGCGCTTATTCACCCAGTATATTTTACACACTCCCTGCAGACTTTCATCACGCTGTGTAAAACATGACCAACGCTGACAGGAGAGCTCATCAGGTGAGCAGTAAAAAAAAATAAAAATAAAAAAATAAAAAAGAATAGCGGCAGATGGTGTAAAAGGAGCTCTGGCCATGAAAGAAGAGAGAAGATGAGTGTTTCGTCAGCCTCTAGTAGCGATTACATCTGACTGGACAGGACTGGACTGGACTAGACTGGACTGTCCGTGAGCCATTCAGTGTTCATTTTATTGTATTTGATGTCAACCTTATTGAAACTGTAGTTACATTCACGTCTCATGTATACATCCGTAGCTCCTGCCTTGTTGTGTATTGTTACGAATGACATGTCTAGTGTTTTGACCCTCTTGTCGAAACAGTCACTCTGCTTACAAGTGTAACGCCGGCATTCATTATAGGTGAAGACCGAAGAAGACTCAAGATATATTTCCTTCTGTCTGTGCTCCATTAGAACATAACTGTGTTTCCTCTGCGTTGTTCCATTTGTGATGTCTTCCTCCATAAAACTTTTTATTTTTTTTCTCAAACCACAAAGTATTTCAACGTTAGCATCTGAACAAACATAAAGTGTTTTTATTACTGTAATATCAGCCAAAATGTAGATGTAAAGAAAGCAAGTCTGTTTGATAACATTACATCAGGCTAATGAATGTGGTGCTTGCAAAATCATGACTGACTCACTGAAAAACACATGCGGTCTTTCTTTGTTTCTTTTTTTTTTTTTTTTTTTTTTTTCTTGTGCCGGTCTGTCACTCTGCAGCCTATGAGACTGTGAAGCAGAACAGAAATGAAAGGCAAAAGAAATAGCAGATGAAACATGGGACTGGAGGGTCAGTGGGGTCATCAGACAGACTGTTCTTCTGTCATGTCAGTGATGGATCAATGAGCGAAAGGACTGGACTGGAGTATCAAGTCTGAGTGATTTCATTAAGTCTCCTGTTAAAAATCTAAGTGTATGCAAAGCTGTGTCAGTGTTTAGCACAGTCATTGTCTAGTCTGTGTTCTTTAACCCATAATGACCCAAATATACAAACATCTGCTGATACAAATGATTATTATCTCTTGATCCACTAATCTTATCAATACATAGAAATAATTGGTATTAAATACAACTTTTCATCTTTTCCTAGTCATCAGGTATTACCCATTTAGATGTTGTAGTTACCATGGAAACATTGTTATTTTCTACAATATTGATTCATCAATAAAAGTTTATAAAGACTGACAGGGAAATGATTTGGTAAATCATAAAACAACATTAAATTGATTTATTCTCAATATAGAAAGGGTACACATTTCTTGCTTGTTAATAACTTATTTCATTGCACAAAATAAGATTGCAATAAAAATTCAAGAATACAACTACTACTAATAATAATACACATAAAACAGGAAAAAATTAGAAAAAAAGTTGTATTTAAAAAGGACTGAGAAGATGCGTGGCTTATTAGCTCTCATTTCTTTGTCTTGACCAATATTTACACACACACACACACACACACACACACACACACACACAGTGCTGCACTTCCCGTCAACCATCATGGGCATAACAATGTGACTATAAGAAATTACTAATATCTTCCAAAATATTGGGCGTATCAACTTCCTATTTTTGCTAATCTCTTCCTTATCCAAAAATAAATAAAATATGACACACTGCAGCAGTCAGATGTTTCCGAATTGTCTGAGATGCCGGAGATAAAGACAGAAGCAGAGTCTATTTGGTTTGTAGATGTAATGAAATCTATGAATGAACTCAATAAAAACTATTAGATGCATATGTTGGTGAAAAGAAAGTCACTTCTTTGACCAATAAACTGTGATTCGTTCAGTAAACATGTGATTGAAATAAGTTATCACACACACACACACATACAGAGTTGACTTCTCCTTTAATATATGGTTATTAAAAAAAAAATCCAGTTTTTGATATAAAACCCTCAACTTTAATCTAAGCTTATGAACATCTACATGATCAGTGAATAAATATAAGAAAATGTGTAATTTCTACTTAAAAATGCAAAATAAAAAGGGTAATATTACAATAAATGGTAATAAATCAGCTAAGAAAGTTTAAAACAGGAAAAGTCCATTTCACAGGAACAGCTCTGGGTCTTTATGGGTTAAGGCCTTTCCATTTCCACATGCATTCATCCTGTACAGATGTCTTTGTTGTGTTCAGAGCTGAAACGTTGCCCTTCCCTGTTAACAGTGTGATCTGCCGCTCTGTGAACGTTTCAATCCCGACTACAACTGACAGCACGGTCGGCTGCTTCACATGTGAACCTAATAAAGTACTTTTCGCTTGGACTCTGGAGATTAATCCGCCTTTTTCTGCTGTCTCTTCTCACTGTGTTTCTCCTTTATCAACACACACACACACACTCAAAAAGGAGACATTTTGTGACACTCAGCAGGAGGTTGTGTGTAATTATTTGGGAAACCAGTGTGACAGAATAACAGAGGGATAAGATAATGGCTGTCACACTGATGCAAACTGTGTCCTATCAGTGAAACATGAAGGACACGCCTGACAAGTTTCAGTCATCCTAGTTAAAAACACAAAATTATGATCTGTCATTTATGGGTTTTCATCTGTTTCCAGGTGTGAGGAAGTCAGACATATATGGCTTTTTTTTTTTTTTTTTTTTTTTTTTTTACAACCTTTCACAACCACCCGAACAGACATTTATTCAGTCGTCATCTGCCTAATCATAACCATTCACGCGTTAAATAAAAATCATATAAAAGCAGGCATTTTATTGGCTTGTAGCTATAGGTGCCTTCTTGTTAAAGAGGAATTCACATCTGTGTGTTCAGCGATGCATTAAAATACCAGACGTGAAACATGAACAACAGACCGTGTGTTGGGGTGTTAACAGTATGTCTATTGACACACTCACATGACTGAGCTGTCAGGTATATATACACACACAAACACACAGATGGCTGTAAAGTTGGAGTAAAATATTTTTAATCTAATTTAATTTTTTTTCTTTTCATTTATTTCTTTTCAGCACAAGAAAAATTAAGCAGTTTTTGTGAACAAGCAACTAATGGCAGAGCAAATACCATATATTCCACACTGTCAATAAATGGTTTAATTTAGATTTATTTCATATAAGGCACACTGGACTATAAGGCGCATTAAGCGAAACAAAACAGATAAGTCAGTCAGTTAAACTTTATTAAACACTTTTACAATAACGTTCACCTTTGTTCAAATGTTAATGAGTGTATTCACAAACACACCTTTATTCCGCTAAATCAAACATTAGCGTATTCACAATAACTGTCAAAATTGTTCTGTTATAAAATACAACACAATACACTCACTTTTACAGTTTCAGTACACACTTGATACATTCACATGAGGTTTTTTAATTACAAATTGTTAACTCAGAATAAAATATTTCAAAATTAAAGTTCTTTCTTTTGTGTTTACATGGACATGTTAATTCCGGGTGTATTCTGCTCTAGTTAATTCTGCCTTAAGAGCTGATTGGACAGAACAGCTGCTTAACATCCAGATGCCTACTGGAAGGAAATGATCACATCCACTTCCTGTTTCGCATTCATTTCGATTAGCAACATGGCCAGATACTACGTGCAATTTTTGCATTTATTTTTGTGATAATTACAAAGCAGCAGCTCGACTAAATCAACCATAAAAATCAACATACTCATTCAAACATCAGAGGAAGTTATGCGCAGATCGGAATGAAAAAACTGCATGGAAACACTGTTGTTTATATAGATAACGTACTTAAAGCAGAGCTAGAAATGCCAAGTTGTTGTGTTGTCAGTTGTCAGAATCGTTACAAGGACAGGGTTAAACTGTATAGAATTCCATCTGGATCTCACCCATTAAAAAAAAAAAAAAAGATGACGACGTCTATGGTTACAAGCGATCAAGCGTGTGGACTGAGATGAGAGCACAATCAGGAATGCCTGTTTCTCTGTCCTTCCCATTCTAACCACAATCTGGACCTTGAATAAATCTGCTGCAGCATGACCCAAGCCTACAATGAAGTACATATTGGAAATAAAAAGAAAGATATGGGGGATATGTAAGGAGGTAGTTAAACCAGAGGAAGTGTTAAACCTGCTAATAGAGTACCAACCACCTCTAGGTTAACTTACAACTAAACCACCCACATGGAATACTGATTTGAAGTCAGTCATAGTTCCAGAGATATATAAACAAAAGAGTGTTTAGGGCAGGGGTCTCAAACATGCAGCCCGCTGACAGTTCCAGTATAATAACCTATTAAATAATTCCATGTTTTCTTCTCAGCTTTTTCTTTGCCTATAAATGATGACAAGTTCCAATTTGTCTCATTGTTTGACTGCAGAAAAATCTAAAATTACGAAAATATTTACATTTACAAACTATCCCGTAACAATAAAATGTGAATAACCTGAAATATCTAAAGAAAATTCGACACAATTTGAACCATTTTCTGTTTCTGTTGCTAAACGTATAGTGTCTTTGTAGAACTGATCCATAAAAAAACACATGGACTAATGATAAGTCAAGGCAGAATATTGTTAAAATAATGACAAATAATGACAAAAATGTGTAGTTGGGTTGGTTTTCTTTTTCCTGGTCTGGCCCATTGACATCAAATCAGGCTGAATGTGGCCCCTGAGGAAAAAGAGTTTGAGACCCCTGGTTTAGTGGTTTTATTTACATTTGTAGGCAATCTAGAAATGGTAAATTGTGCAAAATCAAATTAGTTCACCCTCTCCACGATATTCATTGATATGAAAAAGATGGAATTTCTAAATCTGTGTATCATTCGTTCATTCATTTTTCAAAATAACACCAAAAATAAGACAATGAAAAAAATTATTTGTTTCTTCATTATTTGTACCAAATCCAAAATGAAAAAATGGATAACAATGCAGTTTGTCAGTTTTCCTTTTTGTGTTTAAATGAATAATGAAAAAAATGGATAATGGCTATTTTCATTTTATCCGATTTTGACCTGAAGCAAATTAAATAAACTGGAAATTAATCTTAACAACTGAAAGAAACATTACATTGAAGATCATTATGGTATGATATGACACCAGTTTTCTCCATGGTCATATCTTCAGGTCTCAGGGTGACCCTCTTCAGATGTAAATCAGACGTAGGTTTCCATCTTTGTCACTGCAGGTCAAAGGTCATATCTGGTTTACTCAATTTGCTTCAGGTCAAAATTGGATAAAACGAAAAATGGCTTTTTGTCTATTATTTATTTAAACAAAAAAAAGAATGTTGGTTTTGGAAATAAATAATGAAGAAATGACTTATTGTTTCATTGTTTTATTTTTGGTTTTATTTTGAAAAACGAACAAACGAATGATACCTGGATTTTTCTTGTGTGCACACAACAAATATCTGTTAGTGGTGGAGCCGACAACAGTGGTCAGACCATACAATAAAGATAATCAAAACATTATAGCAATTAACTAATTTCATACGTGACGCTATTTTGGATTGAAAACTAAAACTAAAAAAATTATGTTATATCACCGTGCTGCTGTGTGCAAAGTTTTAAGTCCTATAAAAGAAAGTTCTGTCTATATTTTGAATATATATAAAAAAAAAAAACATGTTATAGAACCACATCATCTAGCTAGCATCATTTTTAATGTTTTGTTCATTTATAAAAAACAATGTGTTGTACTAAAAAGATAAACTTCATGGAGAAAATGTATTAGTGACTGACTCTAAATCAAGAAAATACAGAGTATGACCACATTTTGTTTGTTTACAGGAACATTTGTTTCATTTATATCATAATGTAAATGTTACCTAACCCTAACACAATCAACTAACCGTTAGCTTGCGTCAGTTAATGTCAGTTAGCATCAGCTAGTGTCAGTTAATGTCAGTTAGCATCAGTTAGCATCAGCTTGCGTCAGTTAATGTCAGTTAGCATCAGTTAGCATCAGTTAGCGTCAGTTAATGTCAGTTAGCATCAGTTAGCGTCAGTTAGCAGGAATTGCTATCTGCTTTTTCTCATGTCCTTACCTTTAATGTCATGAATATATCCTTGAATAAAGTTACTGTAGCCTTTGTGCTGAACAACCTGTTGACTGATATTGCCTTCATATGCTCCAAACTCCATTTGTCCACAGTTACTGAGGACAGCAGCTCCAATTTGTCTGTCCACATCTCTGAGGTAAATGACAAACGATGCTGACATGCTTCCTCATGTGTTTATAACGTTCTACTAACCAAGCCTTGTTTTCCTTTCAAGATCACCACGACATTATAAAGGCGAACTGCCATGTCCACTAGCAATAAAATAAATTCAATCTGCTCATAAAGGAGTGGGAAGAAGAAAAGGTATTATTATTAAATCACATCCCTGTCTTACATTATACAACATAACATATTACCTTTGCTTCTTTAGTGATGTAATGATATATGTTTAGAGTCCTAATAATGTACATATTAATTGTGAATGAATGATTTAGTCTTAATAAAATACAATGGTGATTACTGATGTGTTGAGGAATGATTCTGAAAATAAAATGATGTGTAACAGTGTAGTATCCATGTTGTTAAAAAGAGACACAGACAAATATTACAGATACATTAGGAGTGCAATTACATCCATTGCGTTTAGTTTTTAATTAAATAACCAACTGTGGTGCTACTTTTTGGGGTTTTTGATTGTAACATCATCTAAGGAGGGAATAAGTACATTTGATCATCATTTATTTAACCTTTTAACTCCTGATGTGTTCTGAATAGATGGTTTAGTTTCAAAATTCAGAAAAATTCAAGTTTTTTTATGTTATTTTGTTGAGAATTTTGTTGATGAAACTGATGTACAGGTGTCAAAAAGAAACTGCTTTAGAACTAAAACTACTGGAACCAAATTACAATACTAGTCATTTTTTTCATTTATTTTTTTACTTAACTATGTTTTTTGTTGTTGTTGGTTGTTTTTTTTTTTTTTTGCAATTTTCATGTTATTTGTTGTTTCATGAATATTTATTAGTTTCTGTTAATTTTGTTAATTTTTTCTACATTTTGTTGGTTTATTTTATTAGTTTTCTTCAATTGTGTTCTGTTAGTGTCTTACTTTGTTCATGTTAAATATTATTTTGTTAGTTCAATATTAATTTTTGTTCATTTTACTGATCACTTTGGCAATTTTTGTTCATTTTGTTGCTTATTTTATCTTGTTTTTTTTTTGTTTTTTTTACTGTGGAATTGCTTAAGTCTCAAGGCTTAAAGGGTTAAAAAGCATTGGATATTACATTGTCATGACATTTATATGTTATAATTATAATGCTCCTATTAACACTAGAAGTAAAATACAAACATTTAATCCATAAAAACCCAAACATCAACTGGTGACCAAAAGCATCTACTGATCTAAAGTGTTTAACACCTGCTGATCTACTCATCCTATCAATACACATAAATAATTGGTGTAAAATACAGTTTATCATCTTTTCATGGTCATCAAATGAGACTCATTTCAATGTTCATAGGCTCATAGTTACCATGGAAACACTGTCATTTTCTGCAACATTAATTCACCAGTAAAACCCACACTGTAAAAAAAGGCCATAGAATTAACAAAACATTAAATTATTAAAAAGAAATATACAGCTTATTTAACATTTCTTTGCAAATAACAATTTGTAATATTGCACTTATAATTGAAATGTAATAAGGGCTTAAACTAACTTCTAACTACACGTTAATATGTTATGAACCTTTTATTCTACTACTTGTAAATTCTGAATGACTTTTTTCAGTGATAGAGGAAGTATACAGTATCCTTTATCCTTGCACTACAAGTATTTTACTACACTGGAAACATTATTCTAATATCATAAGAAAAAAGAAGTACTTATATAATGAAAAATAATGCCAGTCTTTATTGATGGTTTGGATTTATTTTCCTGCTGCATTAATGTCTATGTTACATTTTACTGCTACAGATGTTTATTGTCCAGTTCCTGTTGGTGTGTTAACCCGCAGTTATGCATCACATAATAAAGTCATCATATGTTTTATTGTTGCTGTCTTATGAGAAGTGGAAGTAAAGCTGGAAAAGGGGTTGTTTTCAGATTTGTGATAATGTGTTTTCCATCCAATGTAAGAGTTTACATTTATAAAGAACTACATAAAGGTAATACTCCAGTCTGTAGTTACACTAGAAAAAATTAACCATCACAGGCCCAGTGTTTTAATATTACAACATAATATTTGTTTCTGTAAGGGTTAATATTTGGATGTTTAAGGGTTAAATATGGAGGTTTGTATATTTAATGGTTAACATTAGGGTCTTTAAGGGTTAATATTTGGGTGTTTAAGGGTTAAATATGGAGGTTTGTATATTTAACGGTTAACATTAGGGTCTTTAAGGGTTAATATTTGGGTGTTTAAGGGTTAAATATGGAGGTTTGTATATTTAATGGTTAACATTAGGGTCTTTAAGGGTTAATATTTGGGTGTTTAAGGGTTAAATATGGAGGTTTGTATATTTAAGGGTTAACATTAGGGTCTTTAAGGGTTAATATTTGGGTGTTTAAGGGTTAAATCCTACCATCTGTATTTTTTTTCAGTTCTAGTCCAAATGTCTCATTACACTTATAATAAAATATAATCACCTAAAAAGTAACTTTTCAGTGAGATATAAATAACTTACTTTCGTAGAATCTGAAAAATGTTATTTCAAGAATTTTTTCACGTTTCATTGGCAGACTTTTTTTCTTGAAATATCCCTTTCATACATGAGTTATGAGAACCTTAATCAGGATTTAACTTCTTTTTTTTTTTTTTTTTTTACCTGCATGTTTCCATTCCTCTTTAGGCATAAAACAAATTATGTGATTGACATTTATGAACCTATTTTTCATGGAGAAGCCTGTATTTACTGATTTACTGTGTAAAAACTATAAAACATTTTTTAATGCTGCTGATCTAATATTTTCCTCATATTTTAACAAACTCTAATACTAGCTAGTGCTCACTTCATGGAACTACTGTGCAATAAATAAATACATAAACGATTTACAATCAAACATGTTACTGCAGATCAGGTTTATCAAGAACATCAAAGTTAGAGTCATAGTATGAATGGAGTATATGCATGTGTCCACTGTGTTGACTGATATGAAACAAAACAACAAAATCCACCAATAACAACAAGAGAACAGCTGACCACTACACTGCCCTACAAAGTAACAAGGCAGTAACTGCACAGACACCAAACTGAGAAAAATGACCTTAACATTCTGTTGTTGTTCAGCCCCAGTAATTGTAGGTAGATTATTGGACATGATACAGTTATTGTTACTGCATATTATCTAGTTCAGCAAAAACCACAGAGCGCTTTATGCTGTATATGGATTAATTCTGGCAGTGTGGTAGTGGAATTTTGACTTTTCATCTCATGATTTTGACTTTTTATCTCATAATTTTGACTTTTTATCTAATAATTTGACTTTTTATCTCATGATTTTGACTTTTTATCTCAGAATTTTGACATTTTATCTAATAATTTGACTTTTTATTTCATGATTTTGACTTTTTATCTCATAATTTTGACTTTTTATCTAATAATTTGCCTTTTTTATCTCATGATTTTGACTTTTTATCTAATAATTTGCCTTTTTTATCTCATAATTTTGATTTTTTAATCTTATGATTTTGACTTCACTTCATCTGCCTTATATATGAAAACCCTTCATAAAAAACATTCATTGACAGTGCACCTTATAGTGCAGAAAATACGGTAATTCCATAATCTGTTTCAGTCTAATACAGTGATTGGCTGTAAACTATTGGGGCAGGTTCCTAAGACCACAGTAGTGGTCTTTACTGCCTTTTTGTTTTGTTTTACTAGTACTTTTTGCAGTTACTGTACAAACACTCACCAATTTTCTCTAAAACAACAGACGTTTGAGATGAGATATTTTATTACATGACAAAGAATGATTTGAATGTAGCAAAAAAAAAAACAACCCACAATGACTCATTTTTGCTTTGAAGGACAGAATAGCTGTCCACTATAGTGACCAGTAGGCATGAAAGGGTTTAGCAAAAGTGCAACAATAAACCTTGAACAAAACAAACCAAAAATAATTTACTAAGGGAAGAAGGAAAAAAGATTATCTGGATAACATTTCTTGAAATAAGATTTTCGAGGATGTATTGTTTGTCTAAATATAAGTCATTTATATCCCACTGAAGAGTAACTTGTTAGGTAATTATGTCTTTTTTTAAATGTCATCAGATATTTTGACTAGAAATGAGAAAAATACACGTGGTAAGGTTTAGATTTTTGCAATGCGTGTTGAAATTTCTGTTTTAACAATGAGTAAAAAGATGAAATATTATAATCTTTCAACATTTAAAATTCTGATAGATTTCTACTAATTAATTTAATAATTCCATATGGTTCTGATTAATCTTTTTGTCTATATTGTCAAAGCTGTAGTACAAAATACAGGTAAAGTACAAGTCTACACAGATTCCTTCACTGAGCACAAAACAGACTGTACTGTGCATCCGGATCTAAATCCTCACAAGAAATTATATATTTTTTCCCCTTTTTTTTAAGTAATTAATCACAGTTTTCACATCTGAGATAGAAAGACTCCCAGTATCTAAATGGGACAAAGAGCTTCACTCTTTCTGTAAGCGATGACCCATCTGCTGTAGCCGTCGTCAAACCTCTTCTTGTAAAGTATCTCTTAAAAAATATCTTTTCCACCCTAACTTGTTTTTGCACAAGACACAGGTTAAAGTAACGTTAAAGTCATTTTTTTATGATGGGAAAGTGCAGTTACAACCTATTAAAGCCACTGGTTCACTCCCAGTTACATTTTCTTCTTGTAACTATTAAAATCATTCATATATAAACTACTTTAAGTTTATCTACAACCTCCTCAGGATGTCTTCAGTAGTTATCAGTTCTGTTAAAGTTCTAATCTCTATGTGAACTAGGTTGATGTGGGAGTGTTTTAGGGCTTCTGCTGCCCCCTACTGACCAACTACAGTCCTCACAGAAAAGAAAATATTCACAAATACAAAAATGAACAAATACAAAAGTCCATCTACTGTATTATCTTCTCTGCATCCATGTGATTCCTGTCATATATTACTGCAGGTATGGTTGTATGTTATTATAACTATTTCCAGAGCACCGGCTTAAATACACCTGAAAATATACCACCCACACGTGTTGTCATGGTGACACCTGCACCTGCACCTGAACAGACCAAACATAGATAAGAATCAGTGCACAGTAAATATAAGGATGGTTCTCATGAAACAGAAAGAAAATCAATAGCACTGTTGTTTTAGCGGTTAAATACGAAATTAATCCTACATATAGCATTATTTTACGGTAGAAGAAGAAGAAAAAAACGTATTTCACACTAAGTAGTTTTAAAACATTATATTTTTATTTTCCATTTCTGATACATTTTCTGGGCAAATTCTCATTAACAAAATGTGGCCCAACCAAACTTTATGTCTTTGAAATAGGGGAAAATATAACAAGAAAGAAAGAAAGAAAGAAAGAAAGAAAGAAAGAAAGAAAGAAAGAAAGAAAGAAAGAAAGAAAGAAAGAAAGAAAGAAAGAAAGAAAGAAAGAAAGAAAGAAAGAAAGAAAGAAAGAAAGAAAGAAGAAAGAGAAAGAAAGTGTTATTCAGTGTTGTTTATTTGTTATTTTCATAATGAATATTCATAATATTTCAAGAAAAGATCTTGTCCATGAGTCGTTATTGTCTTAATAAGCTATCAGAATTTGTGTGTGTGTTAAATGGAAGTGCGCACAAGCAGCAGTGCAGACAACATGTCAAATATGAAGATGAAATGTACGGTTACAGTTCACAGGAAGTTTCAGATGCTTCCATATGCTACAGGTGTTAAATACATTTACATGTAAAGGCTGGAATACGACTAATTTAATGAAACACTTGGTAACACAGTGTAGTAAAGCCTCTGTGAAGAGTTAAGTAGCCTAGCACTGTGCTAATAGCACTAGCCTAGCACTGTGCTAATAGCACATTTGGAAATGATAGACCCAAGACATAAATCTTCAGACCAGCTACTGTGCAGATACTGGACCATGACCATTTATGTGAATTCTTCAACTGGTGACATGAGATGTGGTGCTAGCTTAATAATAATAAGATAATGGTGATGATAATAATAATAGGGTGGTGGGGGGGGCTACTACTAACTACTTTCATCAGCTGTTCGGCAGTGTTTCCAGATGCTACGTGCAGGTGCACAGCTGTTAGCAGTGACAACGCTAGCGCATCAATCGCTATTGAGAGAAAGTAGCTCCAAGCAATTACGAGGTGTGAGTTTTTGTTCCGTGACAGTTTTGTTTTGCAAATAAATCACTCATTCAAACACATGTTGTACTGTATTGAGAAGACACACGTTTTACTTTGTTGACGTCAGGAAATGTGCCGGGACGACTTTTGCTTTGACCAAAACAGGACCAGCAGTAAAGGTGGTGAACCTTTACTGCTGGTGAAAATAATGAACTATCCCTTTAAAGGTATGTTTGTTTGCAGAAATATAACAATAACAACAAAGTTAGTTCATAACAGTTTGATTTCAGAGCTGATATCTATGACATATTTTCTTGATCATGACCCAAATCACCTGACTTCTTACATCAGTACTGACAAAAACAGTGCCTTTAGTCATTCCATGTTTTCTTTTCAGTCTGTTTAGTCACATGATACATACAAGAGCTCGTGATTCATTGCAAAACCATTGTTTTTGATTACTTTTGATGGTCTAATAATTCTTCAGTATTTCTACTTCTATTTCTAATCCATTATAACTCAGGGAAGTATTGTCTTTTTACTACATTTATCTGCTATCTTTAGTCATTTGTCAGATCATAATGTTTTATCTTTGTTTTTTAGTATTCGTTGAAATTGGATATTTATGATAAACCAAAGGATTAAATGTTCTGTTATGTCATTATAACATTATTTTTCTTCTTAACTCATAAAGACCCAAACATCCACTGGAGACCAGATATAAAAGTGTAATACCTGTTTATCCACTAATTCTATCAATTAATATAAATAATTGGTGTAAAATAGTTTGTTAAATTTTCATGGTCATCAGAATTGACTCATTTGAATGATCAGAGACTCACAGTTACCATGGAAACACTGTCATCTTCTACAATGTTGGTTTATTGGGGAGTTGTTTCAATCACAGTGAATGGACACACTGGCCTCCTCTTCAGTTAATGACATATTTTACTGAAAAAGTAGTGTGTTCTTCAGTTCTGTTTGGGTTTTTTTTTATATATAGATTAGATCAGAGGTGTCAAACATGTGGCCTGGGGGCCAAATCCGGCCCTACAAAGGGTCCAGTCTGGCCCCTGGGATGAGTTTGTCAAATGTAAAAATGACACTGAAGGTATAAATCATATTAGTTCAGGATCATAAAAATGTATAAATGCTCACAACTTCAAATGTTTCTCTTTATTTTGGGTTTTTACAAAATGTTCATGTCATTTTATTGTACTCCACTAAAATAACCATTAAAATAAGTAGGAACCTGAACAAATATGAACATTTTTTCAACTGTCTGAAAGCCAAGTTATTACCTGTTATTAAATGTTTTGTTGATCCCAATGCGATCTGAAACGTGATATTGTTAAAACTGCAAATCATTTTCAGTTTGTTCATATTATTCACATTGTTTTAAAAAATTAAAATATTTGAATCACATAACTTTGCTTTTTTTTTCCCACTCGAAAACACACAGGAAACTTTGGAGTTTTTATTATTATTTCACTGGTCTGGTCTTCTGCAGATCAAATTTGGCTTAATGTGGCCCTTGAACTGAAATGAGTTTGACACCCCTGGATTAGATAATAATTAATAGACAGACAGACAGACAGACAGACAGCTTTATTGTATGTTCCAAGTAAAAACACAAATTCCTCTTTTGTCACAGCTGTAAAACAAAATTTAAAACCACACTCATGCATTAAAAACAGCCCGACTCAACAGCACAATACAATATTTAAAAACCAGTAAAACACAATGCAGTCTATTTTATGTTATTAAGGGCAGCTATTGCAGAAGGGATGAAAGATTTTTTGTGAATGTTTTTTCTGGCCAGTGCGGTTCAGTAAATGTTATAAAGATAAAAAAATATACAGACAAAATTCATTTGGAACCTACCACAAAAGAAATACTGGGTCTGTATGGGCTAACATCTGTAAACTAAAAAGCTCATAAACATATACTGTATGATATGATCTATTGATGTTAATGAAATGACCAAAAATTAATAATTTACGTCAAATTAATTCAGCTTTTAACATCTATGCCAATAAAACAGTACCTGCAACATATACAGAAATTCAGCAGTAATAACAATTTACAAACATTACATTAACAGTAAAATACTAACAGGAACTACAACTTTTATACTTTAATTACATTCATACTTTATTACATTATTACACATGGAATAGAACCAATAATTTCACCAATAACATTTTCTCAAACATTAAGAATGTGAAAAAGACGTTTTCAGCCTCATAAGTATTTGAATCTTTCTCCATCATTACATTCCAAATGTATAATAATGATAATATATTATTTAAGTGTCAGACTTTTAGTTAATAAAAATCAGACTCATACCTGAGATATTGATGCTATGTATAGTAATAGAATGGTAGTTTTTCCTTCTACAAAAGTACATCATTATTTACACGGGTGTGTCTGTTTCATTTGGATGTCGTATATGGTGATTAATCAGAATCAGCTGACATAATAAATAAAAAAGATCTGACATGAATAGGATTTAATTTGCATCTGTTGTTGCAGATTAACCAGCATCACATTGCACATGTGCACCTAATAAAATGGTAATTCAATGAGTTTGCAGGCTGAATCGATTACTGCACATAATCATGTTTCCCTCTTACCGTCCCTTTTCTTCCCCACTCTTTCCCACACTGTTCTGTTGTTCCTGAAAGGACAGGGACGTGTGGGATTTTACTAGTTTATTACATAAATTAAATCAAATGACGATTATGATTATCTTAACCCACTAGGGGGCTCTTATATAATTATTATTAATAGGTGTCATGCATCTTCCTCTGTGGAGGGTCATAGAGGGTAACCTTTAACACACACACATTTAATCAATTAATCAGCTTTAACACACACACACACACACACACACACACTTGTTTCCATGTCTCATGAGGACCAGGTTTATAATCAAGTGGCCATTGGATAGTGAGTGTAAGTCATTTTTTAAAAATGAAATATAAATTAATAACAATAATAAAAATTTGGGGGAAAAAAAGAAAATGTAATTAAAAATAAGTAAATAAGAATGAATGAATACATTACAAAATAATGTAACAATAAATAAATAAAATAAATAATAATATTTTTTAAAGAACTTATAAATAAAAATAAAAAAAAATACATAAAATAAGAAATACAAAAGATACATAAAAATAAATGCTTTTTTTTTTTTTTTTTTTAACCAAACACATCTTGAAACCTTTGAAACACACATTGCACACAAACACTTTGGACTTGTTCACCTCATGGTTTATGGGGACTTCCTAAAAAAACAAATAAATGTATTTATTGGACCACATCATTTCTATTTTAATAGTGGGGACCTTTATTTATATTTAATCCTTGTGGCGACCTGAAGTTTGCTCCCCATAGTGTCAGAGGTCCCCATGGTGTGACTGTGCTAACATATCAATGTCCCCATAAAGATAGAAATACAAGTACACACACACACACAGGTTTCCATGTCTCATGAGGACCAGGTTTCGAATCACTTTTAGGTAAAGTAGCCATTGGGTAGTAAAAAATTAAATAATAAAAAATAAATAAATACATTTTTTAAAGTATTTTTTAAAGTAATTAATAAATACAACACAAAATAATAAAAACATTAAACTTTTAAAAAATATATAAATTAAAAAAATGTAATAAAAAATTTAATAAATAATGACAACAATAATAATAATAATAATAATATATATATATATATATATATATATATATATATATATATATATATATATATATATATATATATATATATATATATATATATAACACATCTTCAAAACTTTGAAAAATACACGATTCACTTTGCACATGTTTCCTCCATGGTGTATGGGGACTTCCATAACAAAAAAAACAATTGAATCATTTGCATAAATTTACAGACTTCATACAGATTAATATTTTACTAATGGGGAAGTACTTTAACCCTGGATTTTGGTCCCCATTATGTCAGACGTCCCCATGGCATAACTGTGTAAATAGATTATTGTCCTCATGAAGATAGGAATTTCAAGGACACACACACACACACACAACTAGCCACAAAGATTTGGACTGCGTTTTTACTTTGGTAATTTTTCGATTTACATAAAATTCTAAAGAGTTGTACAATATTTCATTGACAGCAATGAAAAACTCTCAAAGCCCTTAATCCTTAATGACCACAGGTTGTAAATAACATACATGGTAAATGACAGAGCATTTTAAGCATTAGATCTTTGAATATGACGTGTGTAGCTTGTGCTAACTGCAGACTGGAGCTGTTTATTACTGTTTCCACAAGAGGGCAACAGAAACTGAAGAATATACAGAGTGTATGTAAAGCCTGGAGCAGACTGGGTAGGCTATAAAATATAAACAAAGTGCAAAGTCCTGTGTGATGATTGCACAATGTTGTCCTGCTACAGCTGCATTCAATTTCAATCATTACAACTTTATAGCTGTACCCATGACTGTGACCCGTGAAGATTCCTAGAATTATTTCAATCTCTGTTTCTATGAACCTGCATTTATTTTGGTACCTGACATTTTCCCAGCTTTTTAGACAAGATAATAAAAGACAAATGTAGCCATATTAGCTCGTAGGATGTACCAAATGATGAGCTCAGATCAGTGTGTTTTATTTTGAAAACATAGCTTGAAATGGTTATATATATATATATATATATATATATATATATATATATATATATATATATATATATATATATATATATATATATATATATATATATATATATATATATATAAAGTTTGTCAATCCTAGGGGTTTTTGTAATCCAGATGTGGGTTTTTCATGAATCTCACTCTTATTCCAGCTTTTGTGTGTTTTGTGTTACATGCAGAACCTGCCAATTTAAACACGAACACATTGGAATCCCAAAATCTACCTGTGAGAGAATAAGAAGATTTTCATGTCTTTTTTTATCATAATTTTTGTATAAAATCAATCAATCAATCAACTAAATGTTATTTATATTCCACCTTTCATATGTGGGGCATGTAGCAAAAAGTGCTTTACATCAGAGCCCCCATTACCCTGCAGTTGTAAGTACAGTGAGAACATCTAATTAAAAAAAGATAAATAAATAATAGTCTAACTAAATAAATAATAATAGTAATAAAATAAAAATAAATGCATAAAACAGCAAAATAAAATAATGTTAAAAGTAAAAATGTAATTAAAAGCTAAGCTAAAAAGGTTTAGCCTTAAAAGTATGAACACTGGCAGTGGACCTCAGACCCTCAGGTCGACTGTTCCATAGTTTGGGTCCATAAGAACTAAATGGGGCCTCTCCATGTATTTTGGTGTGAACTCTAGGAACAATTAAAAGCTTACTACCCGAGGACCTGAGGGTCTGACAGGGCTCATATGTTAAAAGCAGATACAGTATAATAAATAAACAGGGCTAAAACCATCAAGACTTTTAAAAACCAATAAAAGCACCATAACGTCGACTCTGAAGCTCACAGGGAACCAGTGCACAGACCTGAGCACTGGTGTGACTGTGTAACATCAGAGTCTCTGCACTGGTTCAAGAGAGAAAGGGTCGCACTCTGGTGATATTTTACAAATAATAAAAAACTGTTTTAGTAACGGTCCTTATGTGTGGCTCAAAGCTAAGCTCACAGTCAAATAAACACACCCAGGTTCTTAACCTTTTCTGAAGGGACTACTGAATAGGTTTGGAGCTTAGTTTTCAGCCTCTCTCTCTGAGCCTCAGGACCAATAACTAAAACCTCATTGTGGCTTGGTTCAGGTGGAGTTTGCTGCCACCCAGGCTTTGATATCTAAAATGTATTTAAAGTGTGTCAATTGGGCTAAGGTCATCAGGATACACGGCAATATAGAGTTTTGTATCATCAGCATAGCTGTAAAAGTTAATGTCATACCGCCTGATCACCTCGAGGCAGCATATAAAGATTAAAAAGGCTTGGACCTAAAATGGAGCCCTGGGGAACACAATAGTCCACAGAACACCTCTGTAATTAGTGTTCCCCAATACTAACATAAAACTCACTGTTGGTTAAAAATTATTCAAACCAGTTAAAAACAGACCCAGAAAGACCAACTGTGTAATGCAGTGTGTGTAAAAGAATGCAGTGGTCGACAATCCAATAGGACCAAGAAGGAAAGCCTTTGATTGTCCATAATGGATCTAATATCATTTAAAATTTTTACCAGTGCTGCCTCTGATGCTATGGTGAGCTCTAAAACCAGATTGATAAAATTCAAAAATATTGTTAGAAATAATAAAATCATTTATTTGGTTAAAAATAATTTTCTTAAAAACAGCAGGTTGGACATGGGTCTGTAGTTGTTGGACAGGGAGGGGTCCAGTTTATTGTTCTTGAGAAGGGGTCTAACCATGGCAGTTTTAAGCACAGATGGAAAGACCCCTGTCTGCAAAGAACAATTCACAATGTTAAGAACATCTTGATCTAAAAACTCATTTAAAAAGAGAGGTGGGAATAGGGTCTAAAAAGAAAGTAGCTGTAAAACTGCTTTGTTAAGACTCTCAGCATCAAACAGGGCAAAACTCTCTAAAGTGAGTGATAAGAATAATGTGAAGAATAATATCAAAATGTGTTTTATCTGAAAAATAGTTTGTCTCTTATCTCAGTGAGTATTTTTACCCCACCCCCCAAAAGGGGAGAAGGGTAATGTTTTTGGCCATTTTTTTTGTCTGTCTGTCTGTTTGTCAGCAACTTTACACAAAAACTACTGGACTAATTTCCATGAAAAACACCAAAAATATGTTTTTTGTTAAAGCGATAGGGCAAATCAGGTCAAATGTGAGCAAAGGAGTGAGGTTTGTTGTGCCTGGTACCACTTGTTTTTTAAACAGATCCAAAGTTGCTTCATCACAGACCAGACTACATGTGGTTTAAATTTTCAGTCCCTCTTTCCTGTGTTTGTCTGTCTGTCTGTCTGTAGCAGTTTTCATAAAATAAAATGTAGCACAAAGTGCTTTCCATTAAAAAATCTGTACACTCCGCTACCACACCTACATATATGTGTATACACACATACACAAACAGAAATAATACAAGACACAAAAGAAACAGGCTAAGCATGGGGGGGCACCATTGCAGGAAGCCACCCATACCAGAGGGTGACCACACCCCAGCTACCCCAATGCTGCCAACATGGAGCCACCCCGACTAGTGAAGGTGGGCCAAACCAACAATGAGAGTGACAGTGGCATCAACCCCCTCCACACCAAGGAGCAAGACCATTAAGACATTTAAAAAAACATTAAAAGGACCTTAAAGGTGATAGAGAGTGATTGAATGGACTATTAGTCCTTGTTCTGTAGTGTGATATGTAGCCCAAACAAAATTTATTGGGTCTGTAATGGCTCAGAACCTTCTTAAAAGGCTGTCTCAAAGGTATGAATGGTGGCTGTAGAACATGTCGTTTGCCCTTCTTGTCGTCGTTTCTGAGCTTATCTGCCAACCTCATTATGAAATGCACCTGCACGTAGACTTCACCAGTTGCCATTTCTTACCTGACATAACTGGTTTAACGAGCCATTCACACTTACACTGTACTGGCCACGTGTACTTAGACTGGCATAGCTTAATCTTAGAGACAAGCATATGCTCCTGGCAGGATCAACCAGGTAGACCCAATTGTCAGAGGAAAGGAAGCCCACCATTAGGGGCGGCCGGGGGAACCACGGGGGAAGATGATGCAAAAGACCAGAAAGCAAGACGTTACAGTAGTCAATCCTACAGGAGATATAAGCATGCATTAGTATCTGGCTCGAGAGAGAACTGGGCGAACTCTGGTTATATATTTGAGATGATAAAAAACCTACCGTAATGATGGATCTAATATGTGGAATAAAAGTTAGCTCAGAGTCAAAGATGATGCCAAGGATTCAAACGTGTTTTGACGGGTTTAAAGAACATGCTTGGAGTTTTGGCAATATTTTTCTCTCTCATAGCCTCAGGACTGATGACTGAAACTTTCAGCCTGGTTGAGCTGTAAGTAGTTTTCCGCCATTCAGGTTTTAATATCTGAAATACAGTTAAAAATGGCATCAAGTGTCCAAGTGTCTTCAGGATCCATGCAACATACAGCTCATCAGTGTAGCTGTGGAAGTTGATGCCATGTCTCCTGATGATATCCCCAAGTGGAAGCATTAAAGTTAAAAAGCATGGGGCTTAAAATTGAGCCTTGGGGAACACCACATTTAATGTCATGGATCACTGAAGAGCATGTATGTATCCATACTTAACAGAAATTTCCTGTCTGTGAGATAGCATTGAGTTAAGAGAGACTGACCATGTGTCTCAGTCTATTTAAAAGAATTGAGTAATCTACTGGATCAAAGGCAAATCCAGTGGCACCAGGACTGAGATCTTGTGTGAAACCAAGTTACACCTTAGATCATAGATTATCTTTAAAAGAGCTGTCTCTCGATTGTTGTTAATCCTAATACCAGATTGATATTTCTCGAAAACAGCATTTACATTTAAAAAGTAAGTTAGTTGATTAAAAACAACTTTTCCTAAAAATTGCTCAGAAAAGGTATGTTGGATACAAGTCTGTAGTTACTAAGACCATCAGGGTCCATATTGATCTTCTTCAGAAGAGACCTCACCACTGCCGTTTTAAAGGAAAAGTGCCCATCTGAAGAGAACGGTTAACAATGTCTAAAAGCTCTCCATAAAATAACTTTAAAAATTATGTGGGAATTGGGTCTAAAAGGCACTTGATTGGTTTTACTTGGCAGAAAACTCTACCAAGTGTCTTAGCGTCAACTCGGGCAAAACTGTCCAGTGTTTCATCAGGTAAAAGTAAATCCTCAGTCTTATTAAAAGTGGTTTATATGAACAGGTAAAATGCTGGATTTGATTTAAAAAAAAAAAAAAAAATCAATTTTACTTTTGAAGTGGTCTGCAGAGCTTTCACATAAGGAGTGAGTTGTACATAAGAGATTATTGGCATTTGGGTTTATTAAATCAGTGTTTCTCAACTGGTCCTCGAGGAACACTATCCTGGATGTTTTAAATGTATCCTTCTCCCAACACACCTGATTGAAATGATCAGTCTATCATCAAGCTCTGCAGAAGACTGATAATGACCATCAGGTGTGTTCAAAGAGGGAAACATCTAAAACATGTGGGATAGTGTTCCTCGAGGACCAGGGTTGAGAAACACTGGTTTAAACGATCACTTGTGGAAAAAGAAGGACTTTGGGGTGTTGTGGAATGATTTCAGTTTAATTAAGAACGAAGCTGGAATCATAATAATATTGAGAAAAATAATTGTAATGAGTTCTGTTCAAGACAGAGCACACACACACACACGGCAGCATGTGTGTGGACAGACCTCTGCCAGACCAAGGAGACACAGGTACTTATAAAGATACAACTGGTCAATGGTAAATGGTAAATGGACTGCATTTATATAGCGCTTTCCCACCTTCATGGTGCTCAAAGCGCTTTACATTAGCCTCACATTCACCCAGAGGTGGGTATTTCCAGGTCCATCAAGTCAAAGTCCTGCCATGTATTGGTTCAAACCTGTTCATTGAACCAGCCCATTTTGATGAGCACAATGCCTCATCCAGGTAAATGGGATAATTAGTGGAATCACCTGTGTTCAGTGAACAGGTTTGAAGTAATACATGGTAGGACTTTGACTTGATGGACCTGGAATTACCCACCTCTGCATTCACCCATTCACACACAGGTTTCTAAGGTGTATGGTAAATCCTACTGGAGGCCTAAGCCAGGGTTCAGTGTCTTGCCCAAGGACACTTAGACATGTGGACAGCCAGAGCCGGGACACGAACCGCCAACCTCTCGGTCATTGGGCGACCCACTCTACCAACTGGGCCTCAATGAAAGGAGACACAAGGATTTGGGTAGGTGTCATAACCAGACCCCCAACTGGCAACAAAAGGAGACACAGGAGGTCATCTAGGTGTGATAAGCAGACCCCCTATCACTGTTGCTGACAAGTTGAAACATGTCCTGGGTTCATGTCCCAATCAACAAACCACTCTAAGATGTGATTTACAAAGACAAAGTAATAATACAAAGAATAAAGAAATAATACAATGTCAAGACACAATATAATTCCATTACAGGGCTTGGTCTGATATTTAACCTCAGCCTGAATTGGACTTTATCATTAGGATAAAGGCACTCATTGTTTATCTTTATGCTTGTGCAATGTCATAATAAATGTAATCACATATATTTCAGTCCATATTGTTGCTGTAATTTCTCTTACAATAATGATAAGAGAGTTGAACCTGGGTAAAGTCTTCTTAATGGGGATTAGGTGTGTCCCATGCTCCCTAAAATGTTCTTTAGCTTCTTTTTTATTTGATTCGACATCGGTATTGTCCTCTTGGAATATGTTTGTGTCATCAGAGAGGGAAAAAACTACTGGTCATTAATTTTATTTCGCTTTAGCTGATTTTGTTTTTTGGATACACAATGTCACAAAATCTAGACCAGATTGATTGAAACAATCCATAGAAAAAGGTCATGTGGTCTATACTTTATACACTCCATCAAACTGATGGTTCTTAAGAAATATTACTGAAAGAGCTTGTTGCACCTAAAATATATAAAACTCTGCAGTAATTATCAAATAGAAGGCTCTTAAATATTTACTTGACCTTAATCAATTATTCTTTTGACTCTGTTTTAGCTTTTTTGTCTGATGGTATGGGTCAGCCAGGCCTCAGTTGCAGAGAAAAAGTCACTGAATCATACAGTTATATGAACCAGTCGCCTGATTGGTGAGCCCCAGTGTTGTCCCGCCTCCTTGTACACTAAACAGGAAAAACAGGTTAATAATGACAGCCTGAATTTCAGCTCCTTTCCTCTGAGCAGAGATTTTTAGTCCCCAGAGGCAAGACACAGCATTACAAAAACAACTGTGTTCCTGTATCGCTATCACTGAGCTGATATAGTGACACTGCACTTTATTTATTTACTTATTTATCCTATTTCTTTGCTCTATATGCTATTATTGTAACTTCAAATTTTTTTATTTCTATTTTGATCATGATTTTTATCCCAGACAGTGTTTTATCATCTTCAGGTTTATATTGTGTTTTATTACATCTTGTTTTTATTTATTTGATTGTCTTTAATTATGTATTTATTTTATTATTTTATTTATTTTACCAGTACAGTACAATGTCAGAATGAATAACATTAGCATGACTCATGTAAGTAGCCTACTCATGCTACCACGAACCTTTCACCCAAAAATATAAGATTTTCAAGTAATGAATGCAGTCCTTTCAGTGGTCAGCCCCACTACTAAAAAGCAGTCCCTCCAGAATTTTTGTGCCTTTTTTGAGATTGCTGCATCCTAAAATGTCTGATGTTACAGTGCTTTTTAGGCTTTTGTTGTGGGAGGAAGTGAAAGGTGTAATAAATAGTTGCGATTTTCCCTTTTTGTTAAGAAAATTAAGTAATATTTCAAATATTTAGTTACTGGAAATTGTGATATGCTCATCAAAACTACCTTACCTAGATGGAAAATAAATGATTACGATGATTACAAAAATACAACAAAAAAAAAATTCCCAAATGCACCTGTTGGTTCAAAGGTTAAAGTTCATATGACCTCACAACACTATATGAAGTTATAAAACATAAAATAAATGTCTCAGCCAGTCAAAAAAAACATTGTTACTAGAACTATTTACTGTGTAGTGGAGGCAGTTTCTCTGACAAAAATAGAACAAAGACACCTAGATATTAAGACAACCTTTCAAATATGGCAAATAAAATATTACCTGGATGACAAAAACGCAACAAAAAAGTACTCTTCCAAATGCACCTATTGGTACTAGTGCATCATTTTAGTCGTCAAATGTGAACTGCTGGCCGCGCACAAGTTGCTTCGTACTGTAAGGTAAACAGGAAAAGGCGGAGCAGGTCAAGACGTCGCAAACGATTGGTCACATTTTGCGGGAAAGTCACGGTGATTAGTTAAAATTGCAACATCGCACTGAATTCACAGGGATTGGCTGAATTTGCGATGAAGTCGCAACAAATCCTGGAGGGTCTGAAAAAGCACAAATGACACAACAATACATACAGTAGTGCAACAATGGTTGTGTGTTTTACTTTGAGATTTACCTGCAATAACACACTCACTGAACATGACAGCACTTGCTTCATTTGGAACTATTCAGCCTCACATGAACAACGTGATCACTGGAGCGTGATTGTCAGTGTCATCAAAGCATTTTGTAACTCAGTATGCCGTTCTGTTCACATTCTGTTAACGTTCTGTTTGATGGATTTTTTTCTTTCATTATAAAACAATAAAACAACAGTGTGATAGAAGATAAGTAGCCTCATAAAAATACTATGAAAAAGCTTCATTGTCCCTCTGTACTAGACGAAGTGTAGCTAAGATCATTTTTGCTACTGATTTTATTCATTTTAATGTTATTTCATCATCAATTAAGAGAATTTATTTAAAGTTTTCTGTTAAAAAAATTTAAAAACCAGGTTTTGTATCACAAATGTATGCTAATAATGTATCATCGTCTCCACGTATGTTCAACATACTATGTATAAGTATGGTCACAGTACTGCATGTTTTTAATTTAGTAATTTATTTATGTGTTACCGTACTTACTTGTCCCCATACAAAAAGAAAGAAAGAAACAAATTTAATCAAATACCATGACAACATATCAACATATAGTATGACTGGTCAATATCCAGTGAAGTGGCACAAACATTATAATTGTGCCTCCATAAACCAAAACTGTGGAAGGCAAACAAAATGTGACTGAAGTTTGAACTTTCCGATTTAATTAAGTGTCCCACACAAATATTACATTTAGGAACCATTTAAATATAGTCACTCAATCTTAAGAGGCTCAAAAATAATAGCAATAAATGTATGAGTTGTTTTTTATACTTAATAGAAAATCTATATCACTGTCCAAATACGTATATGAGTTCATTGACATATTTGTATTATTTATACATATATTATTTGTTATTTATTTGTACGACAGAGTATAAGGGCCACATGTGAAGAAAAAATATTTTTGATATGACAAGATTAAAGTCGAAATTTCGACTTTTAAAGTATATATATATATATATATATATATATATATATATATATATATATATATATATATATATATATATATATATATATATAGGGTGTCAGAAAAGTGAGCTAACAAGCTAACAGCCAAAGTCATTACAGCCATAGAGTTTATGATGACAACAAACCAATTGTGCTAAACGTTAACAATGCCTTAAATTTAACACACTGCACCAGCCTTAATAACTGTATGTTACTATATCCAGTTGAGTTACTATTAGTCACTGTATCTGGCTGGTGTTAGCAACTAAAATGATTGTTCAGAGTTTTGTTAGCAATTTCGCTAATGTTAGCATGCTAAGTAATGCTTCAGGGATTGCTACCATTGAGATGTGTTGTGCTATGAATATGAAAAAGTCTGCACAAATATAAAAGGCTGGACTTGGAGCTATATGACCACTAAAAAACTGTTCTGGTGTCATTTATAGTTTATTTATTATTTATGTATAGTAGCCTACAAAAGTACTATGCCGTGATATATGAAGGTAAATATTTTACATGATCTGCACAATTGTTTTCTTTGCTGTCTTGTATTTTTTTATTTAGTATTTTGAATTGATATTTTCTCCTTGCACTTTTAAAACATCTTCTTTGAACTTATTGACACTAATTAAATCCCACACTAGACACCCTAGCAGCGCCCCTGCTTCAGTGGACAGAACAGTAAAGTGTGTGTGCAGGTCTGTAATGTGTAATCCACCTCACCGTGGAGCAGTGTTTTACTATGGGTGGGCGGAGTCTGCAGGCAGTGGGCCTGGTCGGAGCTTTTAATACAGATGCGCTCCTCCGTGCGCCCTGCGTTCAGCGGCGGGCGGACACGGCACAGACGGACCAGGAGGCACCATGACTGCACCCAGCAACACCTACGATGTGATAGTGGTCGGCGGAGGCATATCAGGTAGGACAAAGTCAACTTTACCGCGTGCGTAGTTTGGGTGTGAACAAAGTGAGTGGATGGATTTTGAATCGGAGCCATCGTTTGCGCAGCTGATGTGCGCTGCGTGAGGTGACTTGTTGCACGAAAGACACGCGTTTGTTGTTGGTCACAAGTGGTGCACGAGCTGTCAGGTGGGATCAGACACATCGGAGGCTGGAGTTGGACAGGATGTGTTGGTTAGTGTATGAACCATCCAGTCTAGTCCGTCCTCGTCGGCGTGTCTTCCTCCTGTCTGTCCACCGCTGTATCACCGGTTAAGTAGCAGCTAATCAGCCACAGCAGACTTTGGATTACATAACAGAACGGCTCTCAGAAATCAGTACATATACTATCCGACCTGCGTGGCCGGTACGTGCGTGTTCTTGTGTCATGTAGCTGTTGGGTTTTACACCCTGTGTGTTTGTGTTTTCTCTTCAGTCTCAGTACGCATGTGAACCACTCGGGTTTCTTCCACTATCAGCTGATTTACATGCAGCAGCAGCAGCAGCAGCAGCAGTGGTGGTGGTGGTACTGGCTGCATATTTGGGGCGGTTCAGTGACTCGGAACATAAAAGCCACTTTAAAAAAAAATGCACAATAAACACCAGCAGCCATGTCTGCAAACTCCAAGCAAAAGTTGTTTTATTTTAGTATTAAATCTCCAATGCATACTATGTTAATGTTAAAGTCATAACAGTTATTCTCCTGTGGATTTTTAATGTCATCCCAACATTGTTTGGGAGAGATTATTGCAATCACTGTGTGTGTGTGCCCTCAGAGACATATCATGCTATAACTCAATGAATACTTGAGATATCACCATGAAATTATATGGGCATATACTGTACATATAACTAATGTGCATCAGATGCAATGATCCATTTGAGCATAGGTTAAGGTCGCATTTAGCAGAAAGGTCAAAATCATATTATTGGCTCAAATTCAACAGGGTATCCACAGATCCTTCAAAAGTCTTATTTAGAGTCTGTGGTTTTAAGGTCTTAAAAAGCATTCTAATTATTTTTGAAGTATGGCATTAAATTTCACATAAGAGGAATTAAATTTCATCTTGGTAGCCTACGGTTAATGAAAAACATATCTCTGGATTTTTTTTCTGCTATTTATTTATGTAGCTAGCCTCACTTGTTATCAATATGATGAAAAATGGAAGCTCTATAGAGCCATTGTGTGTCTAATATAGCAGGAATCACAGTGCAGGGGGGGCAGTGAGTCCTTTTTAGCAGCATTTACGTCATTGAGTAGAACAGACGAAGAAGAAGTGGTTGGAACAGACATACGTGAACATGAACCCAGACAGGGAAGTGCAAGTTCAGTGATAAGTGTGTTTGTGGAGCCCAAATACAACATTTGGTTATTAAAGACAAAGTCAGAATATGAAGCACTATGTAAAGTACGTGGTAAAGACATGATGTTAGGAATAATGGGCTGTAAAGGCCTTGACGCTCACATGAAAGGAGAAAAACATACACGCTATGCTGCTAGTAAGACAACAACGGTCTGCAGATGTTTTTTTTTTTTTTTTTTTTTTTTTTTTTTTTAACGAATTTGTTCCGTAGTAGTGGCCTTATTTTTAATACTCAAAGGTTTTAAAATAGATTTAAAACCATTATATTTGCTTGTCAGAAATGTGCAGAGACTCTAATTCAAGAACGGGTTGTCATAAAAACTTGAGATTGGTACCAAATAGGGGCAAGATTAGGTGTTCTCTGAATATTTGTTTTGTACTTGTCTTGTGTAGAATTATTGTATTTATTTATTTGATTAGGACAATGCACATTAATCAATATATCAGTAAAAACATCAGTATAAATATGCCAGAGTTAGTGTAGTTGCAAAATTTCATCCGTTTTCTTAAGGCGGGTATACTGTAAGACAAACGACAATAAAAGAAACGATACCACATGACAAAGCATGTAGACATTAAACCAAGCATCATAAACACAAAATACATACATAATTAGTAGTGTAGAATTCCCTGGAGTAGTGGGTATACTCTCAATTTTAGTTTTTTTGTTTTTAAAGTAGTCTAAGAAATAAAACCCACAGTTACAGAAACTCTGATATATAAGACTACTCAAAAATGCGTTACCATACCATCTTTATTAATAAAAGCGCTTTAAAACAGACACAGCTGGCACAAAGCGTTGCACACTACAAGGCATAACACAAAACAGAGGCGATAAAATAAATCTAAAAATCCAATAAAAACTACTACAACTACACAGATAACAATAAATAAATAAAAATTATCATACAATAAATGAACTAAAATCAATGAGCCACTGAGTCAAAGGCCAAGGAGGAAAATGTGCGCAGCAGCAGAAAAGGCTCTGTCCCCTCTGAGCTTCAGGTTAGATTGTTTTTATGTCAATAGTAACTGGTCGCATGATCTAAGAGTCCGGGTGTGAGTGTACTGACGGAGCAGCTCAGAGAGGTAAAGCAGGGCGAGACCATTCAAAGATTTACAAACAAATATAAGAATTTTAAAATGAAGTGTAAAATGCACAGGTAGCCAGTGGAGTGAGGTCAATATGGAAGGGGTATGCTCTGGTTTACATGCTCCAGTTAAAAGACGTGCAGCAGCGTTCTGAACTAGCTGGAGATGTGAGAGCGATGACTGGCTGACTCCAAAATACACACTAATCCAGCCAAGATGTAATGAAGGCATGGATTACCGTTTACAAGTCGCTAGTAATATTTGGTCACTGATATAAATTATTAAGATTAAAACTAAGACATAAGAAAAGAGGTCAAGGAAATGTAAATAGGAAACACAAAAATAAAGGCAGGGGTAAAAATTAAAGAAGGAAAAATACATGTAAGGACAGAATAAATGGTATAATAATACATTTATTAAGCCATTTTCATATATCTGTATTGACTTCTATTTTTCAAAATGGCAGGGATGGTTCCTTTATACATATTAAAGGGGTTTTAGAAGTGAGTACATCTAATTCTGACTGAAAAATGAGCAGGTATATTCCATATATCACTGTGTACTCTGGACTACACTACTGTCTAGAACCCTAACAGAAGACTGTCTGTTGAACTGCACTGAACAAATGTGCTTTGCCAAGGGGAACTTCATAAAGTATATGAAGTTTTCTATGGGTTTTGTTGGAACTAGGGTTGTGTATCGGCAATATACAAGATATGATCCATGGCAATATATTATGATACTGTTTACAAGGTGATGGTGTTTTTGTTTATTATTTATTTTTTATATATATATTCCTTCCTGGAAAAATGTAATTCCACTACAAATACTAAACGCATTTTTATTTGAGAACATGATCTAATGCTTCATCACAAAACGTCCTTCTGTAAAAACTTAAAGTGCAGGATTTGAATAAAATTATAACCTACAGCTAAAACACACACACACACACACACTAAATAAATAACATTATGTTTACAGACATTGCAATTTAAAATTCTGCTCTATAATAAAAGAGCTAAATAACTAAAAAAGAGAGCCAAAAAACAAAGGTGAACCTCCAGCATGTCTGCATTAGAATATACTAGGTATACTTAAAAAAAAATATCGACACAGTCCTTTGTAATATCAATAGGCCTTTATCTGTTTGTCTGTGTTCAAGATAACTCGAAAACCTATGGACGGATTTTGATGACATTTTCAGGATATGTTGGAAATGTGAACAGGAAGAACTGATTTAATTTTGGTGGTGATCTGGGGGGGTGGGGGGTGTCTACCTTGGCGGATGTCTGCGCTCTCAGAGTGCTTTTCTAGTTGTGAAATGAAATATCACAATATATTGTGCAACCATAGTTGGAATCGAATTATGACGTTGGACCTGACAGGAAGGAACAAAGGGAAGGAGAAAAATGGGTGGGAGGGGGGGCAGCAAAGACCCTTCCAAGAAAATATTAACAATGGTGATAATTCCAAGGGTAACTATAAGTAGAACAAGAACTGAGTAAATTGAGCAAATAAAAATAAATAAGTATTCACAGAATGCTTAATGTCACCCCTGTTTTGTGCCAATCTGGATATAAAGCAAAAGGCATAAAGTACTATGTAGCCTTGGACAGTAATCCACCTTTCTCTATGACAGGGGTCACCAACCCTAGTCCTCATGGGTCCTTATCCCTATCCTGCAAGTTTTAGATGTATCCCTTTTCCAACACACCTGATTGAAATGATCAGCCTACAGTATCATTAAGCCCTGCAGAAGCCTGATAATGACCAGCAGGTGTGCTGGAAGAGGATCTAAAACACACAGGATCACACCTGATTCAATGGACGATCATCCTATCATCCAGTTCTGCAGAAGTCTGATAATGATTTAATGTCCTCCAGGTGTGATGGAAAAGGGAAAAATCTAAAACATGCAGGACACTGGCCCTCCAGGACCAGGATTCCCCGCCTCTGCTCTATGAGAATCATGGGGCTTGAATCCAAATATGAAGAAGACAAGACTAACAAGCACTGAGTAAACCAGTCACAGATAAGATGGATGTGACCCTTTTTTTTTTTTTTTTTTTTTCAGAGAAAGCTAAAAATGTCGAGTGTAATCTGTAAATCATTCCTTATTTTTGAGTCAAACACCTACAGATATTGTAAAGAGATTTACAGACTTGGAACTGATTTTAACAAAAAGAAGTCAGTACGTATGACACGTTGTGAAACACCCACACCCCAGGCTTGTGATTAGTTTAGTATAGAACACATTGTGCATATTTCACAGTGACATGTCCAGTTCCAGACGGTTTCCTCATTATTGAACGCACTAAGAAAACCAGATGGCTGGCTAGGATTAGAGGAGGTGTTTCCATGAATGAACCAAATGGGTACAGTCACTTCTTTTGAAATGACCCCAGGAGTAACATATGGTTGTTTACTGTGTAGTTATAGTGCACAAATCAAACACATGAATAATGACTAGAAAAGCATTCTGAGAGCGCAACCCTCCGCCAAGGCAGAACTCGTCCCTCCAAATGAAGAGAAGTCCGCCAAGGAGGTTAAGTTTTCACTGGAGTTTGTCTGTCTGTCTGTCTGTCGGCAACATTACTCCAAAAGTTATGGATGGATTTTGATAACATTTTTGGGATGCGTTGGGAGTGTCACAAGGAAAAAATTATTACATTTTGGTGGCGATCCAGATGAGATACTGGATTCTGGATCACTTTGAAATTTTACATTGAGGTAAATGGAGAATTAATTTCAAAGTGATCCAGAATCTAGGATCTCTTCCTAAGGATCACCACCAAAATGTAATCACTTGTTCCTTGTGACACTCCCAACACTTCCTGAAAATTTTAGCAAAATCCATCCATAACTTTGAGTAATATTACAGACAGACAGACAATCAGCAGAGGTAACTAGAAAAGCCCCTCCCCCCACACCTGTGCCCCCACCACTGATCACCACCAAACTTTTATCACTTATTCCTTGTGCCAGTATCAACATTTCCTGAAAATTTCAGCCAAATCTGTCAATAACTTTTTGAGTAACTTAAACTAACTTAAATGCAGAGGAATTCTAATTACTCATATATTGCAGGGGTGTCCCCAGACCTGGTCCTCAAGTGCTACTATACTGCATGTATTAGATGTATTCCTCTTCCAACACGTCTGATTCAAATTATAAACCTCTCATCATGCTCTGCACAAGACTGATAATGACCGCTGGGTGTGTTGGAAGAGGGGTGCATCTAAATCATGCATTATAGTCACTCTCGAGGACCAGGATTGGGCACCCCTGATGTACTGCATTAAAGGGGCGGCTCTGGCTCAGTTAATGGAGTGGGTCGTCCAATGACTGAAGGGTCAGCGGTTTGAATCCTGGCTCTGACTGTCCACATGTCGAAGTGTCCTTGGGCGAGACACTGAACCTTAAATTGCTTCCAGTCGGTCTGGAACCTTGAATGGCAGCAGTCACCCACTGGTGCGTGAATGGGTGAATATAAGGCCTATGTAAAGATGAAGATGGAAAAACCTGTATGTTCATGAATTCAAGGCAAACACTGATGACACAACAGGTTGACATATTAAATTGTACTGTGGGTCAAAGGGCATTTTGACAGTTCTGTGGTGCTGTTGTGTTGGAATAGGTGTTGAATCTTCACTAACCCTGGGTTTTGATTCGGTTATGATTAACTGAAACTTAGAGCAATTCTTTAATCATTTTACCCATGAGACATTGTCCCAGGTAAATGTTCTGCTGTGAATCTGCATCTGATTCAGTGTCATAAAAGCTGCTCTGGGTATGTGGTGTTCCTTTTCTTCAGTGATTTTATTTGACTCAAAATGGGAATAATTAATAATTTAAGTTGTATAGGTTTTATACTAAAAAAGAATAAGATATTTAAGATGTTGAACATGGTAGATGTAGGTACTTGGTAGTTTTTGTTTAATTGATTTTTTTTTTTCTGCTTTTTAACACCTGGTTGAACTCCAAACAGCAGTTACACATTAAAAGTCTATAAAAACACAATTAGAAGAAATAAAGGAAAATCACAACACTGCAAACGATAAAAACACAAAACTATAAGGTAAATTGTTTTTAAAAAATCCCAAACTGTCTACTTTTATGTTGAGTTGGGCTCACTCACTCACTCACTCAGTCCACAGGCAGCAGTGCATGTACTGAGCATGTTCACATGTCTATAGAAAGAACAAAGTCTATTCCACCAACACATTTTAAGTATTTTCTCATTGTGCAAACAATTGAATTTCGATGAATATTCAAACAAATCATACATGCAGAACACCACAAACATGTCAGCGGTTAAAGGGTTAATCAGTTTTTATTTTTTTCATCCTTTGATAGGTGAATCTGAGTTCTGTTATTCACAAAGGACCTTAAACCTCATTCTGCAACTGCCTACATTATATGCAGACAGCTGAGACTTATATCATGTAACCCCATTGAATGTCACACTAGTTATTAGACAATTTGATGTGCTATACGTACACATTTTCAACCTTTTATATGTTATTCAGTGCCATTTAGTCGCATGTCAATTTACGCCAAATCCTAAGCTTCACATAACCATAACCCTTAGTGGCTACATTGACGGGATGTTTTTTAATTCAGAATTATTTATTCTCAGTAAAATAATTTGAATTAAAGCCATTTCCTTTGTGTTCATATGGAAATGTTAATTCTGAATAAAAGTTTCCATGGAAACGGATGTATTCTGCTTTAGTTAATTTGGATTTAAGAGTTGGGGGGTGGGGGGGGTGGGTAGCAGAAGGTTCTGATTGGACAGATCAGCCACTTACTGTTGGATGGCTACCAGAAGAAAATGATTGCATCCAGTTCCTGTTTGTTTTAACTAGCAACATATCAGGGTTGAGCAGCTGCATCTTTTCAATATGTGGAACTGTGTGATTTACCTCAGGAAATGAACATTGCAAAAACCTCATTCTACAGTGCTTTACAAATTCAGAAATTGAACACCTTTGAATCGGAATGAGAAATTATAGGCCATCGCATACATGGAACAAAGAGAAGCCAACACTATCTATATATACATATACATGTTTTTATATATAACACAATACACAGACTGAGCCTAAATGAATAAATTAACTGTTAATAAAATCCAGGCAAATAACATATATCAATGTAAACCCAGATGATCTGTTATCAGCTCTGAAATGAATCTCAGCCTCTTATTGTCTATTGTCTTTGCCTGCTCATGAGCACTTGTCCAGTTTGAAACAGTGTAGGAAGCTTTCATTCTCACAGCTGTGTACTCGTAGCCCATTCGTCCTGTGTCCTTTCACTTCCCCCGGCCCGACCGCTGTCCTCTTTCAGTTCGACTGACGGTTCAATCGACTGTTTGCCTGCCCGCACGTCCTTCTGTCTGTCAGACAGTGAAGAATTTAGGTCAGTGTCAGTTCAAATACCAGTCAAAGAGGCAAAACAAACGGTACAGAAAAAAGTTAATTTAATAGTACTGGCAGACAGCCCCTCTGCTGGCTGTCTCCCATTGGGCTTCTCTTCCCTTGTGTCACATTAGGGTCTTATAATTATAGCATTTGTTTATACCGCTGCCCTTTACTGGCTGGCAATGTGGACCACATATAACAATCACTGTCCAATCAAAGCCCAGATGAATCGAGGGGGAGGAGGAAGAGGAGGAGGAAGAGGAAGAGTGCTCCTTCTTCGCTCTCTCTGCTTTTCTGTTTCCTTCTCTTCTGACATGTGTGGTTGTCCTTTTGCCTGCAAATGCAATTGTCATTTGCCTGCCTGCCAGCCACCCACCAGCAACACTGTAGCCCTTAAGGGACAGCTAGCACTTTCTGAAGAAACATTAAACACTTGTGACAGCCTGTTATCAAAGCAGCAGCAGGGAGGATGCTGAGGAGGAAGTGGAGGAAGGGGGAGGAGAGACCGAGCAACGGAAAGAAAAAAAACCAACAGAATTTAATGGGGAAGCAAAGGAGGGAACCACTTCCTTCTGTTTTGTCTGAACAGCTCAGAATGTGGAAATTGATAAAGACAAAAGAAATGAAAAAGAAGAAAATGTTAGCAGGGTTTTCCTGAATGTTCGAGAGAAACTAAAGATGCGATGTAAGGGATGTGCTGTATTTGTTCTATGTTTTTTTTTTATTCAGAATTATTTATTCTGAATAAAGTAATTCAAAATTAAAGCCATTTCCCTTGTTTATATGAAAATTGTATTCCGAATAAAGGTTTCTGTGGGAAATGGGTGTATTCTGCTGTAGTTAATTGGGCTTTAAAAGCTGCGGGAACAGAGGGTTCTGATTGGACAGACGTCTGGGTGTCTACTGGAAGGAAACGATCATGTCCACTTCCTGTGTTGCTTTAATTTCAACTATGAACATGGACGGACAGATACTACATATGATTTTCGTATTTATTTTTGTGATAATTATGAAGCAGCAGTTCGACTGAATCGACATACTAATGCCAGCAGCGTGGAATATGTGCACCGTCATGACAAGACCAGGAACAAGTGCAGAGTGACAGGAATAATATTAGAGGAAGTAACCGTTTCCATGGCAGAGGAGTGATCGAATTCGGAATTTAGAGTGGAATAAACCAGTGACTTTATTTGGAATTATGTTTAAGTCAGAATAGTCATTTTCCACCAGAATTGGGGGTTTACACAGTCATCTTAAATTAACGTTTGTTCTAAATGAAACGGGAATAAAAATTGTGTAAACAAGTAAAATAAAGTAGTGTTGCTGTGACTCGGTGTTATGGTGTTATTTCCAGCCTGACCTGCACAGCTGACTAGCTGCTTGGATAAGTGTCATCCCTCTGGAAATGGATGCTTTTCACATCGTAGGCACATGCACATTCTTTTTGGGAATTAAATGACTTATGACTCGGTGGTAATCATCACTGAGGTCGGCCTGAGTGTGAGGAAAAATCACTACAGTGAGCCAAGAGATGAAGGAGAGGGAGGTGCACTATTATATATTATGATATGAATGTGGGTGCTTTAAATGATGGATGGAAGGAAGTATCTATATTCATTATAGATTCACTCAAGTTAAATATCTCTTTTGGCTGCACTATTGGATATGTTTCAGACAGTGTTGGAATCATGACCAATACTGATGATGATATGGAGATGGTCTCCGAGCACCTTCGACAGCAGTGCTAATGCTAATCACTAGCGCTAATGCTTGGTAATATATGAGTAAAATTAGAGGTGAGTGATGTGGAAAACTATCATCACAATATATTTTTTTATACCAGATGACATCTCTTTAGGTGATTATATCTTATTTTAAGTTGTGAGATATTTTAAGTAGAAATAAGAAAATTATAAGATTTAGATTTTTACACTGCTTGTCTGTCGAAACATGGAAAAATAAATTTGATTGAAATTGTATTGAGGCCATCTTGTATTTCTATCGACGTAAAATATATCTCATCATTTTGTCGCCCAGCTCTAAGTAAAAGGCATGAACTGAATTTTCCTTTAGGGATTACAAAGTCATTTAATCTTTGTCTAGACGCATATAAACACACCATGAAATCAAATATAAGCCAATTCTAAAATGATAAATGTTCTAAACGGACAATGAACTGGAATTAAAGCCACTCCACAGTTGGTGCTATTACCGCTAATAAACCTTCCAGTAAATGATTTAAAGTCTGGCTGCACCTCCTGGCAGACAGCCCATAATGTAAAGTTTCTTCTCTTTGTAAACCTTTACTCAGGGAAAGCAGCAGTAAAGTTCAATGGCTGTAAAATTACAACATGCTCAATAAAAAAAAAAAAAAAAAAAAAAAAAAAAAAATCACAGTTGGGTGCACATAAGGACATTTTCCACGTCTGCTTTCTCACAAAATGACCATTCATATTTGGAAAAGAGGAAGAACTCACTCTAATGCACTCTTAACTTAATATATAACGTTATGAAAATGAGTCATGTTATTCTGTTCTGGCATTTAATTTAAGAGCATTTATATGTCCATATTTGTTGATCATTATTAGAGTAGACTTAAAATTATGTGAAATTACAGGAGCAGGAACTGGGAGGTTTATTAACAAGAAGTTGACCTGTTCCTGTCATGTGTACAGACAGTCTATAAATGTGTTATAGTTTCAACAGTAAAAACTCAGGCTTAGACGACAAACACACCCAGCAGATATGTAGATAGGTTTCACTACAGCAGTGGTTCTCAAATCCGGTTCTCGTGGCCCAGTGTCCTGCATGTTTTAGATATTTCCCTCTTCTTCATCATCTTTTTTTTTTTTAATAAAAGATTTGTTAAAAATAAAACAAATTTTTTCATAAAAAAATACATTTACAGATTTTAAGTTAAAACAATTTAAAGATAAAAAATAAAACTATTTAAAAAATAAAACAATTAGAAAAATGTTAAATAAAAAATAGAAATAACAAAAAAAAATTACAAATGTAAAAATTCAATTCAACAAAAAAAAAAAAAACCATTAAAAGAATTTAAGATTTTAAAAAAATATTTTAAAAAATTACATGATGACATTATCAGGCTTCTGAAGACCTGATCAATAATTGAACTAAGTGTGATAGAAGAATCTAAAACATGCAGGACACGGGGCCACAAGGGCCAGATATTTCTGTCTTATGTCCTTGTATATAGATTAAGGTTTATGTCTGTGTGTGGTTTAATATACTTTTATATTTGATCAAAATCACAATTTAGCTAAATATAATTTATTAATGACAGTGAAACGTTCCTGTGATACAGAACATAAACTCTCCTCATTCTCTAATTCTAGTTTATAGTTGCGCTGTCTTCTCCTTCCTTGTGTGATTGTTGAGTTTAGTGCTTAGATGGTGTTAATGAAGTGTGAAGATGGGTTGAACCATGTGAGATCAGCTCCACATCACAACCAGCAGGATAGTGGGATAGGCATTTACACAAGTCAGATGGTTTCTAAAGAGGATAAGTTGAAACCAAAATCCACCCATGTTCTTATTGGACCCTACATAACTGAGCTAAATTAACCTTTCAGTGTTTCTAATTGTGATTGACTTTCTAATGAACAGTTTTAGACAAGATGCACAAATGAATAGATGAACAAATAAGAGATTAATCTGCAACTGATGGTTTGGTCACGTCTGCCAAGTAAAACCCACTAAGATACAACACCAGCTTCTCTGGCAAAATCTGGACAGACATGTTAATTCATCTGTGAAGCCTGTTACCAGGGAGTGTAAAGCAATGGAAGAACATTCTGAAGTCTGTAACCCTGTGCCCCCTGTTAGCGAGTTCTTTTCTTGGAAGTTCCAAGAAGCAGTCCAGATTCTTTGTGGTGTCATTTTTAGAAATTTATTGCATTGACTTGATCTGACCTTAAACAACGCATAATTCAGCTGAGGACCACCCACCCCCACAGAGCAGAGTGGAATGACCCCGATCTTCTGACAATGAATCACTTTTTATATTCCTTATAAACTGATCCTCCCCACACACACACACACACACACACACACCCCTTGTGTGCAAGATGGGGTCACCAACAATGGGCTGGTGTTATCAGACTTGTATGTTTTCACTTATACTGACAGTTTTTACATTTTATCTCCTGTGATTTACAATCTTTTTGAGCATCTGTACCTGCCACTAAGGCTACGTCCTGATGAGTTCGATACAGTTTTAGTTTTGAAACGGTGTCAAAAAGATATTACGTAAAAATGGAAATGTTTCAGTAAAAAAATCTGTGTCAGCATGGGGGCGAAACGCTTGATGAAAATGATGCAATTCACATACCACACCACTATAAGCCAGTCACGGTTGTAAGCCAACCGGTCTCATTTTGATGAAAGGCCAGTAAGTTAAGAAAGTACATCAGTTTCACACAAATTTGTTTCTATGTGGATTGGGCCTTAGTTGTGTTGAATAAAGTATGAACCCTACAACCTCAAGAACACCATCTTCCACCAGTGAAACATTCAACTACTAGTTACTAAAAAGATTCAACTAAAAATTAGACTAGACTTTTGTGTATTTTTTTTAGTATATGCTAGTACTCTAGTGAAATTCCTGTTATTGAATAATCACAGAAAACAGGATTTTGCTATAATTGGGGCCTGATGAGGTGAGAAAAACTGGCCCATGTCACAGCAGCTGTGGGTCAGTTGGTAGAGAGGGTCGTTCTGTGACTGAAGGGTTTGTGGTTCAAATCCCAGCTTGGGCAGTCCATATGTCAAAACTAGAAAAGCACTTAGAGAGCTCAGACCTCCACCTAGGTACCCAATCACCACTATAATCTAATAATTTCCACCTCTTCCCATTACCAACCGACCCTGTAAATGTCATCAAAATCCATCCATATGTTTTTGAGTTATCCTACTAACTGACAGACAGACAGACATCCTTGTCCAAGACACTGAACCCTAAATTCCTCCCAGTAGGTCTGGCAGCAGCCACCTGTGAGTGTTAATGTGAGTCTATGTAAAGCCCTTTGAGCACCATGAAGGTGAAAAAGTGCTATAAAAGTACAACCCATTTACCATTTCTTCAAGCTGTGCCCTGTTTTGTTGGTACTTTTAGAAAATTAACTGTACCAGTCACGGGTCCACAGGTCACTGCCTAAATCTATGCTCGTCATAATTGTATTAAACAGCCACACATTAGCAATAATTAACAGAAGCTAACCCTCCACAGGGTTAACATCATGTTGGTAAGCTACATTAATCTTGTTGATTTGCGCTTTTTTACCTGGGGTCCTCTGCTCTATTCTGTGCATCATTGGAGAAGATTTTACAACATCACTGACATGCTGTAGTGGTTTTGAAGGGTCGTGTTACAGCAGATATATGTACCAGCCTTCACCTGGTGAGCAGTCTGAAAAAACATCCACATTTTAGATATTTTGGTTTTTCTTGTTGGTTTTTTTTTTCGTCTTTCGTCATTGTCGTTTTCATTCATGTCTTCCATCCTCACGATGCTTCAACTGAACACTTCCACATACTCTTTGTTTGTATGAGTGATGTAAGTGTGTTCTGCACATTAATTAGTCTATGTGAAGTTTTGAGTTTCCTTGAAAAGCAGAGAAAATTTCTCAATCATATTTTTTTATAATCGACATATTCAAGTAATCGTTTCACCTCTAATAAAACCCTCAACAGTATATTCAAATACCCCTCCCCCCTCACTAGGACTCCAGAGGAAACTTCATCGGCAATAAATCCATTCAACACGTGCATCCATGTTTGTACTCTGGTTTCCTCCCACCATCCAAACACATGCACTCATAGGTTAATTGGTTAATGTAAATTGTCCATAGGTGCCAACTCTGCTTCTGCTTTTGAGCTATCCTTATATAAACACTATAAGTTGTAGTATTACAAGATATGTAAACTGCTCAAAATAAATAAATAAATAAATAAAAAGGTGTGAGAGTGATTGTTTGTCTATATATGTTCAGCCCTGAGATGAACTGGAGACTCATACAGGGTGTACCCCACCTTCACCCATTGTAGCTGGATTAGGCCCCCAGTGACCCCTGTGACCCTAGTAAGGATAAAGCATGTTCAGATGACGAGATAGGAAAACCCATAGCCTCTCTGACAACCTTCTTTGATTATTCTAATACGAGTACAATCCTAGAACTCCACTTTCTCCGCACAGCTGTGCAAACGGGAGAACCTGTTGGCTGAGTAATGATCATTAAACGGACAGCTTGTGCGTTTCCATGTGTAATTTTCTGTGTGCCTGTATCAGTGTTTGCCTTGAATGTGTCTATGTACGACCGTAATCTCAGTGCTTTTAAGTCTTATCATTGATGACAGTGACTGTGAGAAAAGTGCATGTGGACATTGGATGGTTGCACAATTGGAAAAGACCTCCGTTCTATCTAGGTTTGTGAAAATGAAGGTTCTATCGCAAGTGTATTCTGTGTGAAACGTTCCCATCTTTACTCTGGTTGTGTTTGCTTGATAAATACTGTTTAACACTACTGTATGTTTGAGTAATATATGTATTTAATGTAATCAGTCACATGATGGTTCAAATATAGAATAGAAAAACATAACACCTTGCAGTGATTAACAAAGGGTTTCTATTAGGAATGTTAACCGATGACCTTTTGACTGATGGTCGATCGCATCAACGTTGTCCGGTTATAATTTTCTGTTGTCGGTTTAAAAAAACAAAAAAAAAAACATCCTGCATCTGTCATTCCACTGCAGAAACTCTTTAGCATTGTAGTGTAGGTTATAAAGGGGACGCTTTGTGATCACTCCATAGCATAACTTTAAAAATGATATATTTGAACATTAGCAGTAGGCTACAAGATGGAATTTATTAAAAGGAAAAACAGCTCATTTAATCTGTGGTACGACCATTTCACACCAGTTTAGAATGTTTGATCAAAGCTTAAGCAAAACACAAAGCTGACGTCAGGGAATAGAACTTCTAGAGCTCGCAGCTAGAGACTGGGACAGCAAGTTGTCACCATGGCAACCAGACAGCGTGGTGGATGAGTTGTTATCCAACTGACAGACTTACTTAACCCTTTAACTCCTGAGACTTAAACAGTTCCAGTTAAAAATTTAATGAAATATGTAACAGGCAAAATGTATAATAAACCAACAAAATAATAAATAACAAGAACAAAATAAGACACAAATGGAACAAAAGTGGAGAAAAATAATAAAATACAAAATTAAATGTAGAAATATAAAACAAAATAATGAACACAATTAACAAAAATTAATTTCCAAAATAATAACTTAGGTAAAATAATCTCAAATGAAGTATAAATAAATAAATAATATTGTAATTTGGTTCCAGTGGTTTTAGTTGAGACTTTTTTCTTTTTTTTCTAAATCTTTTTGACACCTGTTCATTTCCATATATCACATCCACGAACAAAACTCAGTAAAATGACAGTAAAAACAGTAATTTTAATCTCAATATTGAAACTAAACCATCCTTTGAGAATGCATCATCGCTGACACATCAGGGGTTAAAGGGTTAAAATGACGTAACAGGTGGGCCACGGCAAAAGGGGTTTGTTCAGAACTGATGCAGGTTGGTGACAATCACCAAGGTTTTTTTTTTTTTTTTTTTACGCCATATTTAGCAGCAGAATTTTACTGTAACATCAAATGTTTTCTCTGTGTGATGCTTTAAAATCAGCTTTAAACATAACATCGTTTGACCTTGCAGTGTGACTCAGTTTTAAAAAACTAAGTCAGGGTGCTGTAGTGCGTAAATGGTTTTGAGTGTGTGAGCTGAAAAAGCAACCGTTTTCTTTTGTTGATGACGGACTTCAGCTGCTTACCCCTTTGTTCGACCGTTTGGTAGAGGTAACTTTGAACCCTGATATCTAATCTAAATTTAAGTCCTTTGACAAGAAACTTCATGGGCAGTAAAAAGCATGTAATGCAGTAAAATATTCAGCTCATGCTAGTATACCACCCAAGAAGAAGATCATTACCATGGCAACACCCCCGCTATGATCTTTTCTTTTGGACACAATTGCAAGCAAGTTAATTTTTTTCCATTTAATTAACTTTTACAGAGTCTATTTTCCACAAATAATCCTCATCATGTTTCAGAAATACTGTAGTATTCATATAATACTTTTTAAAAAATTAACCAAACAGTAGAGATGACAGTAAAGGGTCATGAAATGCTAATGCTAATCGCTAACGCTAATCACTAATGATACAAACGCAAAGAGTTAATACATCTAATTTGAACCAAGTCACAAATTATGTTAGTAGGATTGGTGAAGGAGCGATGTTTGAGTTTTAATACTTTAGTTAAATTAAAAAATAAACTTTTTTATGTTAGTCCCTGTGAGATGGAAGAAGCTAAAACAATTTTTAATTGTGATTTTTGTAGTGTGACCAAAAAAGGGTTAATGAGGCCCAGTGATTGGCCAAGATCTTTTTTAAAATGTCACCATCCCTAGTTTCTATAATGTTAATCATTGGTCAAATCTTCTATTCTTGCTTGAAGTTCAAGCCTCACAATTTGTTATTGTTCCTTGTCGGCTGTTTCTCGCATCTGTCCCTCTGAATTTCAGGACATCATGTAATGGTTTGTCAATATCATTTCTCAGTGTGTTGTCCGTAAACAGCCAATCAGTGTCTCGGTGCTGAGAACATGAGAGAGAAAATGTGATTGCAGTATGCCGTGTAAATGTTTCACCCTACAGATCAATATGTGTCCTTTCAGGGCCCTGATTCAAGTGTCTGACTTGTCACTCAGCTGGTATTGAATTTGTCTGTGTTCTATGGAAAAGAACACCGTGTAGACACACAGTGCCTGTGTGTTTTCAAAGAAAATAAAATGTCACATTGGCAGCATTCAGCAGCTTTACATCAACAGGTATTTGAAAAGGCAGAAGAGTTTGTTTAGAAATGTTTGAGATACTGTGATGCAACACAAAAGCTATATTTTATTAATTCGTCATCAGTAAAGATGATGAACACTTTGCATTACAGGTGGGCAGAGGTGTTAAAAGTACAGAATGTGAGTACTTTTAAGTGGAAGTACAGCTACTTTTGTGAAAAAATACTGTGGTAAAAGTAGAAGTACTGATTCAACTCCTCTATTTAAATAAAAGCAAAAAAGTACAACTTTTCAATTGTAATAAAGTACAAAAGTAACACTACATTTTTTTTTGCCATGAATGCAATAATAATTATTATTATTTAACCAGGAAAAATGAGAAAAGTATCCAAATTAAACCCTTTAAAAGTGAGTTACTGTGTAGAAATTGTGTTTGATCTGGTCACAGTACTCAGTTTTGTGGATATGGACAGGAAATTTAGGAAAAATGAGGAAAAAAAAAAAGTCACAATTGAGATAAAAAGTCATGAGATTTTTTTTAAACAATGCATAATTTTAAGATAAAATGTTAAAATTGTTAAACTAATAGTCAAATTATGAGATAAAAAGTCAAAATTGTGAGATAATACTCATATAACTATAATATATAAAATGACACTTTCTCTCCTCCAGTGATTTTTCCTCAGAAGTGACTTATTTTTATACTGTCACATCTGTTTAGTTTGAAAAAGTAACGAGTCTGTTCTGAGAAAGTAAAGAGTATAAAGTACAGATATTTATGCAAAGATGTAGGGAGTAAAAGTAAAAAGTTGCCAGAAAAATAAATACTCCACTAAAATACAGATACTGAAAAAAAATCTGCTTAAGTACAGTAATGAAGTACTTTTACTTAAGTTACTTTCTACCTCTGCAGGTGCAGGTAAGTGTTGACAAAAGGACAGTGGTTCTCAACTGGTGGGTCTTGATCCAAAAGTGAGTTTTTAGTGGGCCATGGACCTTTCTGTGGAAAAAAAAAAAAAGAAAGTGAAGAAACCAATCCTTTTCTTTGTTTTTTATGGAGCGGACCCCCGCCCATTGTCACTCCCCAGCACCGCTGTAATGGTAAATAACACCTGACATTTAACAGCAGAAAAGAAGACTCAAGGGTTTCTATTCATTCAGTCACTCTTCCATTCTCCCTCTGGTGGTGGTAAACTACATCTGTAGCCAAATGGTGCCATACATTCACATGTACATATCGTTAACTGGTGTGAGTGGCACTGGAGACACTTGCTCACTGACAGAGTGGGATTTGAACTGCCAACCCTTTATTTATTGGACAGCCTGGTCTACCTCCTGAGCTGGCATGAAACTGGAAAATCTTATTTTAGTAAATCTTACCAAGATAATTTTCACTTTTTCCACTGGTAGACCCCACCCCCCAAAAAAACATTTTAATTACGTTTAAAAAAAAATCTAACGGAACAAGCAAAACTCGTATTGACATAAGATTTTCAAAATGTATTGACTAAAAAAATCTCACTAAAAAGTTACTCTTTAGGTGATTGTCTTGTTTAATTTTGACTAAATATAAACTATATACCAAATAAACTTTGGTAAGGTTTCGATTTTTCCCCAGTGTACTGGTGAAATTTAGAAAACTCTGGAGGATTAGGCATAAAAGGCCAGTGGGAGTGAAAACAGAAGGACAGGTGTTGTCAGGGAATGAAAGGAAGAGTAGTGAACAGCAAGGACTAGGACATGCAGAGACAGGAAGTAGACAGAGGTGCTTTCAGGACATCCTGCATACAACTGCCAAGGAAGTACAGGACTGTTTGATCAGTTTTAGTCTTAAAATGTTAAAAATCTGAGAAGAACTCCTCATTGGGAAAAACTGATACTGTATCTGAACCCTGTGTGTCCTATAACAAAAACCTTTAATTCAATCAGAATTATTTGATTTAATTCAATTAATTTGGCTGTCCATAATATAGTAAATGTCATAATGTTCTGAAACTTCAAATTCTAAGACTAGTAAGTCCTCTTAGCAATATACTAAATGTTTATTATGTTTGTTCATGTCAGAATCTGAGATCTGAGTAATTAAAATTAATGATTTTTCATACTAATTATCATGTGATACAGGGTTCTCACCAGGAATTTTGTAGAGCGTTACGTTAGCTGGGATGGTCCGACATTATGCGCACCCGCAATAGCCTTCATTAAATTCGTGCGAGCGGCTGGTCCAGATGTCCGCCAATGAGCGTCACGATGCTCCAAATGTTAGTGATTTACGTGATTATTCACCATACATGGTGTCACGGAAACAACCGAGACATACCAATTGTAACCCCGAGATTGGAAGCGACTCGAAATTTTACACGGAAACAGGTCAATCAGCAGGAAAGAACAACTGAGGTGGAGAGACATAAATTAACCTAGATAAACACCCAGTCGATAAAAACAAACACACATGGTGTTATCTGTCAAAATACACAGCATCAACTGCCCCAATAAAGATGTTTTCTGACATAAATATGGAAATATTACGCAAGCAAATGTGCTCAAAACACAATCCCACAACTTTATAGGCAGTGTAGCAGCTCTAATGAGAGCGTAATATTTTACACTGACAGCGTAACATCGTATTAAGCTAAAACGCACTGGCGAGAACCCTGTGATATTTATCACTCATGTCATTTGTACTATTTAAATTCTGTTTTACAAATATCTTAGTTTGTTTAGTTTATTTTTTTTTTTAAATGTCAATAACGGTCTTACTGATTTACCGCTGTTGTTGTTTTACTAATATCTGTTGTTTTACTAATATTTGTACATCTGTAAATTCTTGCACTGCACCTGAGAGCTCTATCTCAATTTTATTGTACTTGATACAATGGCCATAAAAAGATTCTGATTCTCATATGGACAAACACTTGTGGTGCCACCATGGAAACTGTGGACAGACCCACATGGGACCCTTATTTCCAGCCCAAATGTAACCCTTCTGGGTGCCACATGGACATGTTTGGCTGGGATATAGGTTAAAGTTTCTTCAGTTTAACAGCCATAACGCACTGACCACTAAAGGAGACCCTTACTCTTGCCCTTTTTTGCTGTTTCTAACTCATCAACGTCCAGGTTTACGTGTTCACTTCTAGCCTAATATATCCACCCACCCATGAGTCCCACTGGAATGAGATAATCTGTATTAATAGCCCTTCATCTATGAGTGGTCAGAATGTAATGGAACATCAGTGTAAGGCTTTAATATTAACAGAACCGTAGCTGTATTTGTGTGCAGATGCTTTCAGAGTGTGTTCATGCATTTAAGAAAGTGTGTGTGTGTGTGTGCGCGCATGTGTGTGTGTGTGTGTGTGTGTGTGTGTGTGTGTGTTGATGCATGTGTGCCTGTGTGTTTGTTTCTGTTGATGGATGATAATCAAAGTCAAATATAGCAGATAATTACTCTAAACAGTAAGCTAAAAGGGGATTTCACACACACACACACACACACACACACACAGTGTATACAAATACAGTTTGTTCCTGCCAAGTGGCTACATCTTAACAACTACTGTCGTCAAGGAAACTGTGCCTTTCCCTGTTTCATTTTCCGGCACAGAGGGCAGAGGATGAAAAGGTGTGTGTGTGTGTGTGTGTGTGTGTTGCTCTGCACAGATCTAACCACATATTGGATCTTTTAATGTCCAAAGGGTGATTTATGATTGTGAGTGGACTGTACCGTACCTGCTTCACATCCCAAGTAGAAGCCATGTATTTGATGAGTGTGTGTGTGTGTGTGTGTGTGTGTGTGTGTGTGTGTGTGTGGTTTCTTCTTTGAACCCTCTCAGATTGACCAGTCAATTAGGTCGACTGGAGCCTAAGGTGCAGAGGACCAGTGTAGATGTCCACAGCAAGAACAGATGCCATGAATCTAACAATAGACACATTTACCCCCAAAGTACATGACAGTAGTGACATCTGTTAATATGATGATTATATCTTGACTTTTTATGTTAACTCAGCATTTTTCTCATTCCACATATTCTGTTTTTGTCATTATAATTAAGTTAAATACATACTATACTGGTGCATCAAGTACTGAAGAAGGATTTTTTACATACATCTACTCTTCTTTTACTGTCTATCATTTTGGCTTCGTTCTGTCTTTTATACAGTTTTTGTCTTTTATACAGTTTTTGTCTTGTTCATCTGGGGATGATCTTGTTGCATTTTTCTTCTCAATAATTTTCATTTTATTTTGATCATGTTCCATTTGTTAGGTCAATTTCGCCTCTGTTTAGTCCTGACTTAAGTCACCAGCAAAAGTCCAGTCCCTGAGGTTCCCAGGGTCTGAGATGGTTCATATGGGACCAACATGTGACAGATGTACTTTGGTGTTAGACCATGAACAAAGTTATACATTTAATGTAGCTGTTGAAGTTTAGGGCTGAGTCCATTTTTACCACTAGATTTGTAATTGTGATTTTTTTTTTTTTTTAGCTTTTAAAGTAAGGGATTCCAGGTGACTGATATCACTATGTTTGGGTTTTTGTGGCCAAAGACAATGACTTGAGTCTTGTCTGAATGTAGTTGTAGAAAGTAGTTTTTCATCCATGTTGTTGGAGACAGTGTGGTCTGCACAGCTGTGGGAGGACCATGGGTAATATATAAAGATTGAACAAGAGGGGTCCCATTTGTCTATTTGTCTGACTGACTTTAAATCAAGTGCTAACAAATGGTGCCCAGGACAACACCCCCCCCCCCACCTATCACCCATTATACCTGATTTCAATCAATCAGTCAACTTTATTTATATAGCACACTTAGACAGATACACAGGGGAATCCAAAGTGCTGTACACAAAACATGAGGAAAATAAAAAAAAATACATAATAACAAAAGACACAGGTTCACGTCAGCTCTGTGTTTACAGATGCCAAACAACAGAGGTTTAAGAGTTAAAAGCCAAAGCGAAATAATGCATTTAAACCCTGATTTACAAATTGGGAGAGAAAAGGCCTGTCTTACACCCAGTGGCAACTCATTCCAGAGTATTGCTCTATCTCTTATCATTATGAAAACACATTTTTTGTTACTGTGATCTTTAATGTACATTCACCAAAATTGACTGTGATATTTTCTGGACCACCTCACACCTTTCCTGAAAATGTGATAGATATTGGTCCAGTAGTTTTTTTTGCATAAATCTGCTTACAAACCAAACCAAAAACAATACCCCTCTCCCCTTGGGGGGGGGTCATGACCTGGGGATGCCTCACATCATGTCATCATAGCTGTCTGGTTAAGGATTGGGGGCGTTCAGGGAAACACCCCTAGCTGTGACTTCTGACGGCGTAAGCCTTGTTGTTGACTGCTGTCACAACTGATAAACATGTACAGTTAAAGGTTAACACTGGAAAAATGTGGACAGGCTTATTTTTGCCGCTGACTATATTTCATATACATTTAAAGCTTTTTGTTGTTTTTTTTAATTCAATGTGTACTGTGTATTTTCAGAGCTGTGTGGAAGTATACTAGTTTGTGCCTGTGCTAACATGGCCTGCAAAGGTGACTTATGTATTCTGGCATTATTTTTCTCTGCAGTCGTGTCCCAGATATTGGTTTTTGAGGACAGGTTACCTAATGGCATCACAGCATTAGGTGACAAGCATGCAAAATAGTAGGCCAGCAGAGCACTTAAGTTTAGCATTATGTGCTTAAAAAAAAAAAAAAAAAATGGGAAAAAAGCTAACAGCCAGGAATTATGTGTAATCTAGTATCTATCCACAGTGATGTGTGGATGAGACTTTATAAGTAGGTGTTGAATAATTTTTGTTATTAAATGTAGAAGGAAGCAAAAATTCATTCATGTATTAATGCAGGACGCGAGTCTAGACATTGATGTGAACAAATGCATAAAAATATGAATTATTAACCATGCGTTCTCATCTCTGGTTATTCCTGGTAAAAATGTATCTTAAAAAAACCCATTAGTAACAGTATCTGTGTCTGAACGTCCATCATATTCCAAACTCTAACTTTTATTTGTGTATATGTCTGGTGTCATTTATACGCCAAGAAATCCATCTTTTTTATGGAACATATAATCACACTTTGATAACCTCGCTTTTTATTTCTCATCTAAACGTCAGTAGATGATTCACTGAATTCACACCAGATGAGAGGAAATCTGTGTTTCAAAAGCGTTACATCTGATTGATGAATATCATGCACTGCTGCGAAAATGTGACTCAGAGCAAACAGTTGAAGGGATCAGTGGGAAGGAAAAATCTGTTCTATGTCTCTCCAAGATATTTAGCACAAAGTATTCGCTGACCTTTTTATCTAACTTGAGGCCCAATGATCTTTAATACTCCATTAACACACTAAAGTCCAGACTATCTCTAAACTATGATCCAACCTCACAGATATATGGGACAAACATGAAGCAAGGAAACATTAAAAATGCAAACAGTCCTGTATTTTCATTGGCTAATGTTCTGTGATCCTACACTCTGATTGGCTGCTATTCTGTGATGCTGCCATCTCATTGGTTGCCATTGTGTGATGCTGAGCTCTGACTGGCTGACATTCTGTGACTGATGCTAAGTCGGGCACCGGCTCCGAACCAGCCTTGGAACCAGTTTGGCGTGGGTTCGGTATACATGTCAAATAGTTTTATTTAGAACTGCATTATCTGGTACAAATAGTCTAATTTCTAAAACTCCAGTTTGGTTTGACTGAAGTCTAAGGTTTATATGTGGCTTTTAAAACTTTAATATTAGCCAGACTAAGGCTAATAATTAAAATTTTATTATTTTATATGTTCTATTATAATATATTAATATTTTATTGTATTATAATATTAATTTGAATTTCTCTAAGTACATGTAGGCATACTGACTGTTTTCAGCAGCATAAACTGCTGAGTCTCAGTCATCATACCCCTACAGTACAGAGCCTGTGTGTGTTTTTGTCACTGTTACCATGAAGTGACACTATATCCTGATGGGATTCTCATTGTTTTCTCTGCTGATGAGAACTGAGATCAGCCTGTTTTAATAATAGATGCGGGTGAATCTCGCCCCCTTGTTGCAAGTCCAGTTCTTGCGTTGCTTGTTGCTGAGATCTTGGGGCAGGGACCTATGAGGGAGATTGTCTCACACCTGTAGTTGTCCTTTTCTGGATCAGTGGTTTGGGTGATTTGGATTTTGCACCATCATACAGAACCACACAATACACTCACCACTGATGAACTTGCAAATTCAATTTAGTTTCTTAACCCATAAAGATCCATAAAATGTGTAATACCTGTGATCCACTAATTCTATCACGCCATGTAAATAATCAGTGTAAAATACAGTTTTTCATCTTTTTATGGTCATCGCATATGATCTGTAGTGAATGACGAAACACTGTCATAAGACCCATATATTTGGATCAATGACAGTGGATGGAGATGTTTGTTTTATGTTCAGTTAAAGATGTGAGAAAGGGCACTTCTTCAGTTTTCTCTCTTTGAATTTACTGAGATTTTTCATCAACATTGTTTTAAGCAAATTAATTATAGAGAAATATATGAATTACACTGAAAAATGGAAAAAAACGGAGGGTAATATTATGATAAATGGTAATAAATCACTCAAATGGAGAGAAAAATTAATTTAGGAAGTGCCAGAAAAGTAGCACTGAGTCTTTATAGATTAAATAAATGTTGACCAAAGTGTCGATGTGGAAGTTCACAAGACTCTCTACATGGAGACCAAGGCCACTTCTTAATTGCAAGGAAGGATCCATTACATAAAGCTATATCATCAGTTTTTATCAGAGGACTGTTTTACTGTTAAGGATCCTTCCAAGTATTGACTTTCTCTTTTTGGAAAGAAGATGTACTGTATCTATGGATCCTTTGTGTCCTTGAGGCTCTTAAAATATTCACAATAATCTTCAACCACAACTACAAATAAAAACCTAGAGGAGAAAAATAAAGAGCAGATTAATTTGTCACCAAATGCATTCATCAGTCGTTTATATTACATTTATTTATATTATATAGAGCAATTCATATACGAAGGTAGTTTAATGGGATTCTGAAAAAAACTGAAACTTTTCTAAGGAAACAAAATACTAAAAGAATATTGAGTAAAACAAAATATAAAATAAATCATTATAATGATGATGGTAATTTCAATGGAATTTTACCATTTTTATTTCTGAATTTACCGACAGTCATTGAAGTCATGAAATGTGTGGAAATGAAAAGTTTATTTGTATTTTTTTAATATTGAATTCATTGAATATCAATCTCTGGGATACAAACACGTCTCACTAAAAAGCAGGAGAAAGATTTAATCAATATACTTTTGTTTTCTATCCATATTACAGAAATATACAATGCTAACTACAGAAACACTCAAAGCGCACAGACTCCACCAAGGCACATCAGCACCACCTCCCTAAATGACCTTTCACCTGCTCCCCACATACCTCCACCGATCACCACCAAAATGTAATAATATTTTCCTTGTGCCTGTATCAACATTTCAGCCAAATCCGTTCCTAACTTTTTGAGTTATCTTGTGAAAAAAAACAAACCATATCTCCACCATTCCATAATAAGAGTAATTATGCAGCACAACATATGTGACCCACCACCACGAAACCAGGCATAAGTGTCTGGAAATCAAAACTGAGTTATCTGTGTAGCTTGGTAGAGTGGAAACTAAGGTTTAAGATGGTGAAAAAATTATGTTTCTATCATAAGTAGAACCAAAGTTATGGTCATTTTAATATCCACAGTTGGACCTATTATGCAATTTGCATATTTTTAGATATTGTCCGTTAAAGTTTTGGATTGTTTTGGGGTAGGAAGTCCTTAGCAACGCATAATAATTCGTATCCGATTGACAAAAAATATTCACAGATGTTAAAGGACACTCTGATGGACATGTCACAGAAGTTTTATATATTATAATAATAGGACAGAATTGCAATGTATTATAATCATTTGGCTTACACCATTGGACAAGAGCATTCAATATAGGCTTTTACCTCGTACCTAACACTTGGATGTTTACCCACGGAACGGAGATCGTTTTGTTCGGCGAAAAGAGGTGGAAGTCGTCTTTGTCTTTGCTCAGCAATCCTTAAACTTTTGTCACCGCTTAAATAATTGACCCAATAAATACCTTTATTGATTGGATTTCAATGTAATGACCACAGGAACTGAACATAGAGGTGTTACGGTACCGTTTTTTGATAAGGTGTAAACACAAATAAGAAATCACCTTCCAGCCTAAATTTGGCTGTAGCTCTGAACGGCTCAGCGCGACTTATGCCTGGTTTCGTGGTGGCGGGTCACATATATAAGCTGTTTCTGTTGTGAATGTATTGAATGATGAGAGAGTGGGATTTTTCTGCTCTTGTTGGTCTGTCATGAGTAAACTGATGATGATAATAATAATAATAATAATAATAATAATAATAATAATAATGATGATAGTGATAGTGATAGTAAGTGTAATAGTAATACACTTTATTTATATAGCACTTTTCATACAAAAACTGTAGCCCAAAGTGCTTCAAATTCATTCATTCATTATCTGAACCCGCTTTATCCTCACTAGGGTCGCGGGGGTCACTGGGGGCCTAATCCAGCTACAATGGGCGAAGGCGGGGTACACCCTGTATGAGACGCCAGTTCATCGCAGGGCTGACATACATAGACAAACAATCACTCTCACATTCACACCTATTACCAATTTCAGATTAACCAATTAACCTATCAGTGCATGTCTTTGGATGGTGGGAGGAAACCGGAGTGAAAACCCACGCGGACACGGGGAGGACATGCAGACTCCACACAGAAAGGTCTGGTATGGGATTTGAACCAGGGTCCTTCTTGCTGTGAGGCACGAGTGCTAACCACTGCACCACCGTGCCGCCCCAGTTTTAAGATAAGGATGAAATAAGATTTTATTGCACAAGATTATAAAATTACAAAAGTACAGATAAACTGGTTATAAATTAATTATAAAATTTCAATAAAATAAATAACAAATACATTAAGATTTGATCAGAGGGCAGGAGTCCTGTGTGCTTTACAGAGGAAGTGAGTACTGACGAAGGATCCTGCGTCAGCACTCGCCCTGTGATCCAACACACTTCAAACAGAAACTGAGAATGTCCACATTAAGAAATAACCACAAATGGAGAAGAAAAAAAAAGACGGAAAAATACCAGGGCTGAATGATCAGGCCATAAGATCACATGAGCTGAGGATGATCTTTTAAAGTGATCATCACTATGTATGATCTGAAACCCCAAATATCTCATCATGTAGACGATGTTTTCTTTTAATTTGTTTTGTGTGAAGGTGAAACTACATTTTTGCACCATTCCATACTGATTTTATTACAATAATTTATCAACATCTAGAGAATATAAAGTCAGATCCATGCTTTTGTAGCTACAGTATACATTTGTGTTTTCCAAAATACACATTCACATGGTTCAAATGAATTTCACAAACACAACATCCAGTCAGTGAGTGGAGTCAGGATAGTTTTCGACCAGATAACTTCTTACCCCATCACCCTCTGCTCAGGCTTTTGATCATTTCTGTGTGGAATGTGGTTCTTCCTGTAGCTGCTACAGAGGAGGAGTGTAAAAACCGCAACGCCTGCCTCATATGTGCACTATATTAGACTATATTCACATCTACATTCTTTCCTTTTCTTGCTCCCTGTATATGAACTCTATGTGAAAACAGAAATATTTGAAATAATTTTTTTTTTGTTGTTGTTGGGTTTTTTTTGTTTTTTTTTAAGTATTTTCTTATCATTATTTTTTGGACTTCTGCACTTGTTGTCTCACTTTTTTTTTTGTTTGTTTGTTTTTCTTTCTGCATCATCACAAGTTACACAGGTTGCTATTCTGTTTCACCACTGCAGAAGTTTACTTTACAAACAATCTTGTTGTTTTTTCTACTGTCGGTCATTAGTCCTTATCATTTCACACAGTTAATAATAAGAACAATAATGGATTAGATTTATATAGTGCTTTTCAAGGCACCCAAAGCGCTTCACATTAGTGTTCCATTATTCATTCACTCTCACATGCTCCCTCTGGTGGTGGTAAACTACATATATAGTCACAGTTGCCCTGGGGCAGACTGACAGAACCACCACCGAACATTCATACTCATTCATACAGTGTGAGTGACACTGGAGGCAAGGAGAGTGAAGTGTGTTTCCCAAGGACACAACAGACTGACTAGGACAGAGCAGGAATCGAACCGCCAACCCTTTGGTTAATGGACGACCTGCTCTAGCAACTGAGCCCCTGACAGTTGTCTGACGGTCTCATTCTTTTTTTATGCTATATATATATATATATATATATATATATATATATATATATATATATATATATATATATATAATTGTATTTATTATTTTGACATCAATGAAACACTATTCCTCAATTAGGCCAAACAAGCTTTTAGATTACAGCGCCGTGGAACAGGAGAGTACTGTCTGCACTGATTGCTGTGGGCATAAACAACAGAGGCAGACAGATCCCCTTTTGTTTTCCAAGACAGACACTGACCTTTACCGTAGAGTGCAGGTAATAACATCAATTTAACAGGAGAGATTTGTGAGCTTCCTCTGCTCAGGGCTAATGCTTTCTCTGAAACTTTGCATGGTGTGTGGTTTTTCACAAAGAGGGGAGGCTGAAGTTGAGTAACACAGACCAACTATGTTTAAACTCGCATAAACCTTTCATGCATCAACAGAGCTTAGCGGGATTTGGGAGGAGGGAATAAGGAGGCAAGATGAGGAGGTAAGAAGAGAATTTGGAACGAAGGCTACGAAAACATTTACACAGATGTGGGTGCCTACTGGGAGTTAACTTTGAGCAGGGAGAAGAACATGGAGCATTGGTTATGTACTATCTGTAGTGTTTTTGCACTAATCAGAAACACTACGAGCTCGATAGAACACAGGTGTTTCCATATCAGGCCATAAGATCAGATAGATTTGCTTCTGAATTACAGTTTCCACAAATCTTAAAACTATAGGCTAGTTGTGTCAGTTCTCTGGTTCACAGAGGTTTGGGCTACGTTCACACGTACATTCAACAAGGTGGAAGAATTTCTAATAATTGCTGAAATCACTCTTAATAATAAAAAATATATGATGAATTGAGAGAGATGATCAAAATCCATTAAACAAACAGTGGAGCTGAAACTGGAACGCTGTGCTACTGTCAAATGATCATTGTAGTCAGTTTCAGATGCTGCAGCTCTTTCATAATTCATAGTTTGAGTTATTGTTTGTTCAGTTTTAATCATCAGCCTTGTAAATACAAGCTGAACTGACTGTACATATCCTCCTGACCAAGGAAAATAAAACTATCATTGTGTGCAGTAATCTACACATGGCACCTAGCATTAGATCCTTTTGTGATTTTTTAAAAATTTTATTTAAGTGTATTTGTGCAGAATTAAATTCTTCCAAAAAATAATCCTCTGAAACAAAAGAAAAACCAAATCATTGGCTTTTTAACAGTATCGTGAATATATATAGTCATATAGCAAAACATTCTCTGTTTTAAATACCTCTTCCTGTTTTGTGACAAGTCTGACTCCCTGATGAAGGCCATTTATGCCGAAACGCGTTGGGGTTTTTATATGATTTTATAGGTTTTTGTAACCAAGCCAGTTTAATAAAGGCTTTTTATTCTTCACTTTTAAGAGAGTGCCTTGGAATTTTTCTTTGTTTTTGCTGTTTTTTCCTATCCAATAGAGCACCTCTAATTATTATTACTTATTTTGAGTCCAGGTAGCGCTCCTTAAGCAAACTTTTTTTATATATAGTCATATATTGTATCATGATCCTAATATTGTGATTTTTAGCACATCACCAGACTCTTAACAATACACACCCTTGTGCAGAAAAAGGATAATTTGAGCCATATTTCCCTGCAGTGGGAACTATATTATATTATTTATACTATATTATTGTTATTATTATTGTTGTTGTTGTTAAGCTCTACTTTACACACATGTCCAAATGGTCCTCTATATTCACCTACAGTGCCCCCCCCCTGAAGTTTATAAATAATCAAATATTCCCACACTGTCTTTCAAAAGCTCACTGAATGTCTTCGAACATGGAGCAATGAGTTTTAGAAATTACCCCCCTTTTCAAATTTTTTTCGCTGACCGAAACTGAACAGACGCTGAAATATCATCGTAATGGGAACAATGATATAAAAACAAAGTCACTGGCCTAGCAACATTAATGCTACAGAGCTTTAGGTTAGTGTAATGCAGGGGTCTCAAACATGCGGCCCGGGGCCCAAATGCGGCCTGTCAAAGGTTCTAATGTGGCCCCTGTGGTGAATTTACAACATGCAATAATTTCTCATTTTAGTTCAGGTTCCACATACAGACCCATATTATCTAGAGTCAAATAACAGAACCTACAAAAAATAATAAATCTATATTTTCTTCTGGGTTTGATGTGAAAACTATTTCAGATTATGGTCATGATGAGAATTTCAACTTTTTTAAAACTTTGTTTTAGTTAAAAAAAAATAACCTGAAATTTTTAAATATTTCCATTTACAAACTATAATCTAATGTCTAAAAAATAAACAAATAAAAAAATCTGTACAATTTTAACAAATATGATGAAGCAAAACATTGTTAAAATACTTTTTATTTTTTATTTTTTGTTGTTTTCTGGTTATTCCCAACTTATTTGTTTGTATAGTTTGTAAAAAAAAAAAAAAAATAGTTGGGGGTGTTTTGCACTAAACCAAAGACAAAAGTTTGGAGTTATTATTTACATGCTATTCTATTATTTTAGTGGAAATCAAATTAAGCTGAATGTGGCCCTTGATAGGAAATGAGTTTGAGACCCCTGGTGTAATACTGTTGTCATGTGACTGTTCTTTGATTGTTTATGGTTCACTCTTTATAAAATGAGAGTGCAGGATGGAGACACAAAGTACAACACTTCCTGAAACAACTCACATGACTCAGCTAGCCAATCAGGAGCTAGCAACACCTGGAAAGGCAGGTTCAAAAAGTCATCTCACATATAACAAATGACAATAATTAAAGTGTACATTATCATTCTGTAAAGGGTCAATTAGGGGAACACTGCCTATTTATTCTTTAACAAATGCATGAATTATCTTATTTGTCATAATTTACCTCACTGCTAGTCTTTCCATCTCTTCAATACTGTATAAACCATCTTAACTCGTGAGTCCTACACTATCTTTAACACACTGTATTTACAGAAAACTAATGTTGGCTAAAATTTTGTTGTTAATGACATGTATGTAATGGTATCTGTGCAAAAATGACAAAAGTATGTACAAAACATAGTGATGTCAAATCCAACATGGAAGACTCACTATGATCTAAGTAGGTCTTTAGGCCTCGTGCCGAACATGAGGAGCATGTGTCGCAATAGTCCAGTTCCACCTTTGTTCTAAGGATGGCCTTCACTGAATCAATATATTATCTTTATAACCCATAATAAAACTATATTATATTAACAGCTGGTGGTTAAAGGTTCAGAATAACCTTTTGATTAAATGCTGATGGAAAGTTTTTAAGACATAAATTACAATTCAGGAATATTTTAGCATTCATTAGTTCACAGATTGAACTGGAAGGATAGATTGGTAAGTAAATTAATATTCTGTGGATGGTTCTATGTGTTGGTAGGTTGTTACTGGGTGTAGGTGATCAAAGCAAAACCATTTTATTACATTTATGCCATCAAATCAGTAAAAATTCCGATAATATTAAAATGTTGTCCTTACTCTATGGTGTTTTCCTCTATTCACATCACCACTATTCCCAGAAATGCATTTTTCTTTGGAATATTAAAGTTGTATCCAGTGTAAATACCACCGCTGTCCCCGACATGAGTGGTTTTTGGTTCTAGACCAACAAAATGTTCTCTGATGTGGAGATCTGCTTCTCTGTCTGACACAAGACACTGACCTGACCTTTGAAAAATGAATCCAATCACAGTGTCAGCCAGTACAATTATGCTATTACAGGTATCTGCAATTGAAAGGTCCACTGTGTGTCTGGTGATACTGATAATTACTGATAATTTTGTTCATGGAACTGATGTACAGGTGTCAAAAAGCAACTGTTTTAGAAAAAGAAAAAGCCCAAACTAAAACTCTTGGAACCAAATTACAATATTAGCCATTTATTCTTCTTTTTTTTTTTTTTTTACTTTTTTTTTTTTTTACTTTTTTTGTGTTATGTTGTGAATATTTATTAGTTTCTGTTGATGTTGTTGCTTATTTTTTGTTTACTTTTACTACATTTTGTTTATTTTATTTTTTTTGTCAATTGTTTTCTATTGGTGTCTTACTTTGTTCATGTTACATATTATTTTGTTAGTTTAATATTAATTTGTGTTAATTTTACTGATCACTTTGGCAGTTTTTGTTAATTTTGTTGCTTATTTATCTTTTTTTTTTTTTTTACAATGGAATTACTTAAATCTCAGGGGTTAAAGTATTGTCATCATTATCATCATCATTATTAACCTATCATTATTATTATTATTATTACTATTATTAAGCTAGCACCACATCTCATTTCCGTCTGTCATTTAGGCTATTTAGCTCTTCACAGAGGCTTTAGTAAACACTGTGTGTCACCAAATGCTTCATTAAAGGGACAGTTCACAATTTTTCACATGAATCTGTATGGGATCACAGTGTTGACACTGGTGCACCCACAATGACTTGCTTAATTAAAAAAAAAAAAAAACAACTGCCAATGGAAAGGGAGTCAATAAAATATCTACAAAACCACTCACTGAAGTACTGCAGGTATTTTATTTATTTTATTCTACGGCCCTCTAGAACGTTGCGACAGCTCCCTTTCACTTTGAATTGAGGATGTTTTTCGATAACCGCCCGCTGCGCCATTAACGCCCGCTGCCCATGGTAACAAGTTTTGTCATTTAAGATTCACGTTAGCATATCACTCCACAGGTAGTTCGGCCACTTTTAAAGTAAATATTTGCTACGTTATAATGGCTATTGTATCCAGTCTGTTAGAGTAGTACCAGTAATAAGCTGTAATAACCCTGGGGAAATAAATATTAGTAATGCATGGGCAATACATTATCCCTGGCTAATTCACTTATAGTAGAAGAGCAATGAGTGAAATCTATTTCTAGTAGTTTCACAAACTGTTATTAAATGTCAGAAAAAGGGGGCTTTATCAACCTATTATGGAAAAATTAGGTCAGTATTTATAATGTCACTGGGGGGGTGGGGAAATATTGACTCAAATGCTCACAGTGCTGAAGGGAAAAATGGATTTATTTAACAAAAACAGTCTGAGAAAGCAAACAAAACCTTGTGTCAGACTCTGCAGAAGGGTGGAGAAGTCTGGGCTATGACGTAGAGTTTAATGACAAATGGTAATGATCCTGCGCTGCACAGCTGCAGCTCCAGCCCTTAAATGAGGCTGATTCTGAAATGATGCAGCTGTGCAACAGGTGAGTACGATGAAGTGGAAAAGGGAGGAGCTGGTGGAAGGACTGGATCCAATTGTGAATAATAGTTCTAATATGATAAATATAATTATGACTATTATTTCCTTTTGTCCTTAGGGTTTATTTGGTCCATGTTTTAAGTAAAAACACACCTAAACATTGCAATGTTTTGTTTCTAATTCATTTTATCTGTGCAAGTTTAACAAACAGTGACGATTTTATTATAATTTTATGTCTAAATGTGTATTGCTGCTGTGTTTAGTTTTTGTTTTCACCATAAAGCCTTAAATACTTCAAATAAACATATTTCACAATTACTGGAGGACGATGGATGTTTAGTCAGCAGTGTATTTCTTGTTGAGTGCCAATTTGTTTGTTTGTATTTTTATTTTTTTATTTATTTTACAAAATGTCAAACCCCTAATTATGATTTTGTTTCTTCAAACTCACCCAGGACCAAAAAAAAAAAAAAAACTGGAAGGATTAGTTACTTGGCCTTTAATATAATGAGTGCAATATGAAACTATTGGTTTCAATAACACATTTGGATACATGAGCCAGGTCTAATTACATTTCTAATATTCTTTTGAATATCCTTAATGTTCTGTTTTGTGAAAGCTGTGTAATATTCCTGTGTGCACATACTTTTGTCTTCATGAGGCTTTTAAAGTCTGCAGTTTGACATAGTCCAGTGTCGCTCGGCCATGCACTGCCCACTAATCCTCAGTGTGTGTGTGTGTGTGTGTGTCTGAATGCCTAAGTGCATTTATGTTATGTCTTATTGAATTAAAGTAATGACAAACATTGCCTGCGGTCAGTGTGTGAAACACTGTGCTGCTGCTATAGATTCTGCAGTCACTATGTGGAAGTTGTGCTCCACATTTTGCTTTTCCATGCTCTTTCCCCTCACATGATTAGAGGTCAGCTGATTTATGATGTACTATGGAAGGCTCTCATTTCCTCCACCAGTCGTTTGTCATTTTTCTGGAAGAGACCTGCTTCTAATTTAAAAAAATCAAATAAATAGGAAAACCAAATACAATACAGGTTCAATGTGACATGTCAATATGAACTCTTGTCAGGTTTCTTCCATCTAGTCCACTTTGTGCATCTCTTCAGGTTTAGTTTAGTTTAATCTTAGACACAAACATGATACAAAACAGAGGGAGGAAAAAAAACAAAGCAAGAAAAAATGAAATAACTGTTGCACCTGGAAGAAGCTGCTTATCCACTCCCACCCAATTCCAGTTCTCAGACTTCATAGCTAATCACATGTTATACATAAACTTATAACACAAGATTGTAATTAGGAATGGGCAGAGTCCAAGGTATCATACCTTTATGTAGGTATTTTTTTGTTCACGGTAGAGATTTTTGCCATACCGTTCTACTGTCCATCCTGTACATGGCAGTAGTGCAAAGTTTTCTGCCACTTGCCTCTAATGCAGCTAGTACCACAGTCTTCCTAGATGCTGTGTTAGCAGAAGCATTTCATTTAAATAAGCTACAAATATAAAATACATAGTTTATGTAGTGTACTATTGGTTATAATGGTATGTGATGCCAACATATTTTGGTTCAGGACTACAATTTAATTTACAGGGTGTCTGAAAGGCGAGCTAACAAGCTAACAGCTAAAGTCATGACAGCCATAGAGTTTATGATGACAACAAAACAATTGTGCTAAAGTTTAACACTGCCTTAACTTTAACACACTGCACACGCCTTAATAACTCTATGTTACTATATCCAGTTGGGTTACTATTAGTCATGGTATCTGGATGGTGTTGGGAACTGAAATGACTGTTCAGACTTGCAAACAATTTCGCTAACGTTAGCATGTTAAGCGTTGCTATCATTGAGATGTTCTGCTAGCTACTCTCAATGATAGCCTCACATGAAAAATGTTTTTTCTTCAAATTCAGTAACAACTTAAACCATTAGACTTGTTATAAGTACGCATTTACAAATCACCCTCACCAACTGCAAAACGTTGCAGTGAGTGATTTATTGGATAAAATCCATGTGCCTCATTTATTTTGGCACCTGTCCCTCTTCCTGTGTTCTCTGGTTCATGACTAATCACACTCCTGAATATGAAGAAAATCTGCACAGATATGAAAGACTGCAGTTGAAGCTCTATGACCATTAAGAAACTGTACTGGTGTCATTTATACTTTATTTAATATATATGTATAGTAGCCTAAAAAAGTACTATATGATATATACCATATACTGCCAGTGGCTCAAATTCAAATATACATTTTTGGCTCATTCCTAATTGTAATTATCCAAAATCACGCCCCTACAAATCTGTACACACACGCACACATACACACACCATACAATTTAAAATCTAAGTAATGTTCACATATTTCTTTAAGCCACATATTATGACAAAACCATTTCTTTGTACATGATTTAAAATGTTGGAACACCACCTGAGGTCAACACTGCAACAAATCTAAATCTTAACAAGTGTATTTTTCTCATTACTAATTGAAATATGCCTTCACGCTTAAAATGTGACCTAATTACAGTACCTGTGATGGCCACGTCCACAAACAAACAAAATGTTGCCACGACAAACGCCACCACACATTGAATTAGTTATTTGCATTAATTACAATACACATGGTTTGTTTGGTTTAGAATTTTTACCAATATTACTTCCATGTGTTCTATTGGCAGACTTTTGCTTGAATTAAGCAAAAAAAAAAAAAAAAAAAAAAAATAGATCTTGAATTAGGCAAGAAATCCAGCTTTGGGTTTTCTGTCCATATTTGTGAGCAAGTTTTATAGTTTTATAAAAAAAATTAAAAAAGTAATAATTAATTAATTCATTGAAAAATATCCACCTCAAAAGATAATATAAAAGTAGCAACAAAAAAAATGTATGTGGAAAAATGTTGCATCATGATATTTAATTAAAAAAAAGACCAAAAGAATTACTTCTGTGATTTGTGGGATGTTAAACCAATTAAATCATTGAGCATCAACAGGGGTCTCACATGTCCTGGAAAACTTGGAAAATTGACAATTTTCCACTCATGGAAAACATATGAAAAATGAGGAAAAAAAAGATAAGATTTCTTGGAAACAGTGAAATTATCCTGGAAAAGTATTTATCCTCCCCCTGCCTTGTAACTTTGGATGACTAAACTGAGATGAAACAAAAGTAATGGTTTTTCAGTGACTTACGGAAAATGGACAAATATTTTTCGAGGAAGTGCAGGAAAGAAAAGAGAGAAGAGAAAGCTGAGTTGGCCATTGTCCAGTTGAACAGTGTCCCTGCAGTTTGTCAGGCTGATGGAGGGATACGCTCTAATCTGTGGGTGTGTTTGTCTGTGAGACCTGGCCAAGCAACAGTCAACATCCTGGGTCAGAATCATATTTCTTTATATCACATATAAATGGGCTCATATTTTAGTGTCATTTGTCTAGTTTATGGATGTAATTTAACTTTTTGAATAAAACAAATGACAAAAGTTACAACCATTTGAAGTGTATAAAGTCTGAAAATTCAAACTGTGTACATGAGGCTGAGCCCTACACACACACACACACATACACACTCGTTTTCATGTCTCATGAGGACCAAGTTTGTAATCAAGTTGAGTAATGAATGTAAAGACATATTTTTTCATAAAATAAAATCATAAAAATTAGAAAATGTAATTACATTAAAAAAAAAGAATAAAATGAATGAATAAAAAATAATTTGAAATAAATTAATTAATGAAAAAATATATACAATAAATCATACTAAATAAAATAAATAAATAAAAATGGAAAAAAAAAATATATAATACAAAAATACATTAAAAAAAACAAAAATTACAAAAAAAAGGAAACACATGTTTCCCATCATGCTTAATGGGGACTTCCGGAAAAAAAACAAATGAATGTATTTATAGGGCCACATCATTTATTATCGAAAAAAAAAATCCACCCCCTGAAAGCTGGGAACGTCAATTCAAAGTGAACGGGAGCGGTCGCAATGTTCTAGAAGGCCGTAGAATAAACACAAAAAATATATGAACAATGTCTATTCTGTAGAATAGTAGAATATGGTAATAAATGTTGAGCAGTATAGTTCTATTGAAGTTATTGTTGTCTCATCATCTTCGTATTTAAAGCATCGCCATCTCCGCTATACAGTGTTTATGTGTTTTATTCACCTTTTTCTTGCTCTGCTTTTTCCAGGTTTGAGTGCAGCCAAGCTGTTGAAAGCCAGTGGACTAAACCCTGTGGTTCTGGAAGCCAGGGATCGGGTCGGAGGTCGTACCTTCACCGTGCGGGTAAGACCTCCAGAGTTGCTACTACTGCAAATTTAAGTATTTCCCTCCTAAGACGTCCTAAAATTAACCATCTGTGAATGTTGGTCT